>CM051028.1:7842500-8017500 GCA_027627225.1 Congeria kusceri
TGACACATTCATGCTAATATAAATAAGGGCTGTTTCAGGAAAAAAGGTGATTCCAGGAATTTTAATACATTGGCGTTCCACCCCCTCATCACCTTTTTTCCTGGAATGCCCTTAGTTACAAATACCAGTATATGGACAAACAATGGAATATTTTATTACTAATACATGTACTGATTTTGAGATCTTGTTTTACACTCATTAACTTTGTTTTTATGCCCCCGGCATCTTGATGCATGAGGCATATAGTGATCGTCCTGTCCGTCCTTCCATCCGTCCATGACAAGGTTAAGTAGATTTTTACGTTCATTCTAGCACCAACACCACTTACTACAACACTTTGATGCTTACACAGTTGTTGCTTATGACCATTCCCTATCCACCCATATCACCCAACCTTACTTTGACCTTGACCTAATTTGGGCTTATAATAATTCAAAAGTGCCATTTCTTGGTTAATTAGATTTTACCATTTCGTCCAGCCCCAACACCGCTTACTACAACACTTAGATATTTACACAGTTGTAACTTATGACCGTTCCCAATCCACCCATATCTTTCAACCTTACTTTGACCTTGACCTTGGCCTAATTTGCACTTAGAATAATTCAAATGGGCTGTTTCTTGGTTGACTAGATTTTACCATTCGTCTAGCACCAACACTGCTTGCTACAACACTTGGATACTTACACAGTTGTTGCTTATGACCATCACCAATCCACCCATATTACCCAACTTTACTTTGACCTATACCTTGAACTAATTTGGACTTATAATAATTCAAAAGTGCCATTTCTTGGTTAACTAGATTTTACCGTTTCATCTAGCACCAACATGGCTTACTACAACACTTGGATATTTACACAGTTTTTACTTTTGACCGTTCCCAATCCACCCATATAACAACCTCATCTTGACCTTGACCTACTTTGGACTAAGAAATAGGCAATCCAACACCAACCGGGGGCATGTGTGTTTATCAAACACAGAATCTTGTTTTTTTTTGCTTTTTGGAAAAAATCGGATCAGTGGATCCGCAACCTAGAAATCAACAAACTCTCGCCTTAGGTCATATTTCACAATATCTATAAGAGGTATTGACTTGAAACTCAAAGTATGATCACAGTTATGAACCCATTCTGTGGACAAGACAGTACCTTTCCCAGGATTTTTTTCAGGCGCCCCAGTCCGGAGAGGGAATTTTTTTTTTAGGCATGTGTCAAATGACGTTATCTGATGCGTTTTTGCTCTTAAAATTAAGGCATAGACGTTTTCAATTTTCTGTAAACGTTTAAACGAAATGAAATAAATGAAACATTGCCGTTTGAACGGTATAAAAGCCAACGCGTCATTTTTTGTTGCGAAACTGAAAGTAAAGATTTTTTCCGGATATTTATGTCTAGTGCGCATCACAGTCGCGCAGTGATGTCATGTCCAAACCCACCATTCTCGACGTTCTCGAATCTTGAGGAGAGATCCTATTAATGTTTTGTTCTTGCAAAAACGGTGGGAAAAATTCCTCGTGTACGTCGTGCCTACACGCGTTAAATGTTAAAGACCTGTATTTAGTAAAGCACATGATCGGTACACGCACGCTTTCCATGCGTGGAACATTACGTCGTGGTTGTCAGCAGACATTTTGCGCTCTTTTGTAAAAAACACGGGTTTTACATGGCATACATGTAAGACAGCTTGTGTTTACGAAACTACAGCAGTAAAACTGGATAGGCTTTTCCAATAACGTCTACGATTTCATATTAGAGTATTTCAGACAGATTTTTCGCAGTTTATTTTTTTTTATCAAATAAGTAAGTGTCGATATTATAAAATACGAAAGGGTTGAGCAAAGCGCATTTACTTTTTAAGTCGGTAGATGGCCTTGACGCGCTAATAAAGTTACTTGTCTGTGGATACATAGCTATTGCTCAAATTTGTCAATCATAACGTCATTCCAGAGCAAATAAACTTAGCGTTTCTATTGGCTCATGTCGATTTTACTGCATGATGAAACTCCGCCTTCAGGGCGGTGCTTCACGGTTATTGATCGCGGTTTATACATAACTGTAAATTGTTAAAATTTTCGGCAAAGTAACACTCGCTTTGATCATTTGCCGACTTTATCGAGTGGGTGTACATGTCTGTTGAATGAAAAACGGCCATTGTGACGTAAGAGATTAGCTTTCACAGCAGGAATTGTTGGTCTGCTGCAGTCAACACAGCTAATTTATTGATGAAATACAAGTGCCGTGGGCGATGTTTTCAACCGCAACACTAATTTTAGGCACCCCGGATATATTCAAGTTAAAATTAAAGTGCCCCAGTCCCGGGGCGCTAAAACCGCTTGGGGAAGGCCCTGCAAGATGAGGTAACTATAACAAGGATTTGGGTGGAGTTTTTGCCCGTTTTTCAACTTTGAATATTTGCTTTAGGTCAAATTTTTCAATATCCATAAGAGGTATCGACTTGAAATTCAACATACTTCATTGATGAACCTAGTCTATAAACAAAAGGCCAGAGTACTATCAAATATGAAAAAGTCGAGCGTCCAGCACCCGTAATTTTTGTTTTTATCCTTATTTACTTTGTGTTTACTGTCATTTACATTGTTTTATTCTTATTTATTTTGTTTTTACGCTCATTTATTTCAATTTTTTACTCTCCTTTATTTCGTTATTTACTCTTGATTACAGCTCCACCAGTGAGCCGCTGTTAGAAGGCGTATGGAAGTTCCCAGCAGTGCCAGATAACATCAGTCTCAACTCGTACGAGGACGACACAGATGTTGACTCCGCGCTGGGTACACCCCTTCCCGATACTGACATGGCTTTCTTTGACCCGCTGGCAACTGGGAAGCAGGAGAGTGACGAGGGTCAATGGTTACACACCAGTAAAAGTTGGATCTTAGAGGCAGTCAATACATGCACAGGTACGCTGAAATGTTTCAATGCTCTTTCTTAAAGTCCAAGTCAGATATATCACCAACAGAAACAAGAGCTGTCAGAGGACAACCCACTTGACTATTCGAAGTACTTCAGTTGGTGCATTTTTTTTGAAAGTGGAAGGGGCATACATTTGTTGAAATACAAAGCTGAGTTATGGCAATTATTTCATCAATTTTTTTTTCAAATTTCAAGTGAATACCTTATGGAGTTTAGAAATTCTAAGACTTTGGGATCAAACTTCAACCCCAAAATCTATGTGAAAAGCGGGCATACCTCTGTCAAAATACAAAACATAGTTATGGGGGTTGTTGCCCCTGATGCTAGAGTTGATTACAAAGATGTCTTCCAAGTTTCAACAATACCGTATGTAGTTAAGAAATTATAAGACCTTTGAATAAAAACTTCAAACTGAAAATCTGGAGTTGATGATAAAGGTATAATCCATGTTTCTAGTGAATAACCATTGTAGTTTTAAAGTGAATAAAAACTTCAATCTGAAAAACTAAGTGAAAAGGGGACATAACTGTCAAAATACGAAACAGAACAGGGTTATGTGCATTGTGGCACCTGATGCTGGAGTTGGTGACAGTGGTATATTCCAAGTGTCAAGTGAATAACCTTTGAAGTTTTCAAGTTATAAGAATATAAACTTTAACCAGAAAATCTATGTGAAAAAGGGGCATAACTCTGACAGAATACAAAATAGAGTTGTGGGGAATGTTGCACCTGATGCTGAAGTTAATGACAAAGTTATATTCCAAGTTTCAAGTGAGTAACTTTTGAAGGTTTGAAGTTACAAGACTTTTGAATATAAACTTTAACCAGAAAATCTATGTGAAATAGGGGCATAACTGTCAGAATACAAAACTGAGTTATTGGGAATGTTGCCCCTTATGCTGGAATTGATGAAAAAGGTATACTCTAAGCTTCAAGTGAATAACATATGTAGTTTTTTAAGTTAAAAGACTTTTGAATATAAATTTTGACCAACGCCACCGCCGGGGCGAGTAGGAAAGCTCCCCTATTCTTCGAATAGTGAAGCTAAAAACGACAACAAATGTACACGAAACTAAAACTTGATGCGAGAGGCATATTGTGATTGTCCTGTCAGTCCGTGATTCCGTCTGTCCGTATGAGGTTAACTAGCACCAAAACTGCTTAATAAAACACTTGGATAATTATACAGTTGTTGCTTATGACCATTCCTAATCAACCCATATCATCCAACTTCACCTTGACCTTGACCTAATTTGAATTTAGAACAATTCAAATAGGCTATTTCTTGGTTAACTAGATTTTGCTGTTTTGTCTAGCACCAACACCGCTTGCTACACTGCATATCCGTTATATCGCGATTCGCGGGGTCCATGGATCGCGATCGCGATATATTCGGATCGCGATGTAACTTGTCAGGTCATTCATGTACATACACTAGCCAATTTTCACGATCTCAAAACATACACATAATTAACTCCCCTTTTGCATTGTTGTTAACATCCACAATGTGTTATAACCATATGTAAAATATTCCATTTTTAAATTAAATATATTATTCCCTGTAATTAATTTCAAATTGCCTATAATAATTTCCAAATCCGAAACGCCTATCCGAATTTTACTGTTCACATGACGTAAACACGAATCCTATTTACAATAAAACTGCAATGTATTTCATGTAAATCCGTTGTTCTGCTAGAAAAGGGTGCGAAAATTATGCTGACATGTACAACGTCACGTCATCCTCATGGAAAGCATGGGTGTATTGATTGCCGTAAAAAAAACTTTGTAGCGCAGAGAACATTGAGATCTTTACTAGTGTATAAAAGTTTCGTAACTCATTACAATATCACGAACGATGTGCAGTTAGCACTTCCTCTTAAACAAAAAAGAAACAGAAAAATGTTACGCCGTATCGATAACGTTGTTGTCGTTCAGATAGGTCAGTATTGATCTATGACATAAGGCTACTGTATACACCTTCCGCGTGGATGGCGTGTAATTCGGCGGCATATTAAAGCGACAGCCATGAAAGGACGTTGTAGGCTGAAGACGTCAAACTGTTACACTTTGATGTTGAGCAGGTCGGTTATTGTTTGTCGCACTACAAGATTGTGAATGAAAGAGTAGGCGCAAAAATCCAGACCAAACTGGAAAAAATCGGGATCCACAGCCGATTCTCGATCAGGTCTCTATACAACGGATCTGCAGTGTACACCACTTGGATGCTTACACAGATGTTGCATATGACCATTCCTAATCCACCCATATCACCCAACCTCACTGTGACCTTGACCTAATTTTGACTTAGAATATTTCAGATGGGCTGTCCAGCACCAACCGGGGGCATGTGTGTTTATCAAACACAGCGTGGTGTTAATGTTTTTCGTATTTGGTCTGATAATCACGTGATAACCAGTTAGTTGATTAGTTACTTATCTTTTGCATATCACGTACAGTCGAAACGCGATACTACAAATAGTCACGGGAGACAAGAGTTTTTCGTAGTATCACATATTTCGTAGTATCGTATCTTTAGAAAAATCCGGTGGTAACATAATTTTTTTAACATTTAGTGTTAATTTGGAGCATGTTGAGGCGTTTACGTAAATTAAATCACTTATTAAACTAATTGGATTTGACAGTACGTTTGTGTATGTATTCACATGATGAAGCAAAAATAAAGTATAAAATCTGTAAAAAAAATCAAATTCACAAAGACATATTGATAATCACGAAAGTCCTTTAGTCCATGGCAACCCAAATGATCTCACACTGCACACCATTTAAAGTGGATTAACGTAGTAATTGTACCCGTTAACAACTATGTTTGTCCATGGTGCAAACAAACTGGCTCGGTGTCTGACTTGGCAGAGGTGTGATATCTCCGTCGAGAGGGTGTGAAAAGTCTCAGTGACAATCTGATTCGCAGTATCGCATTAACTTTTCATTGCAAATGCTATGCTGAGAACGAAACATTCGTTCGTAGTAACGCATCTTTCGTTTATTCGCAAATTTGTAGTTAAATATATAAGGAAAACGGACTGGACCGGCCCATTTATTCGTAGTGTCCAGTCATTTCGTAGTATCGCGATTTGCAGTATCGCGTTTCGACTGTAAATGTTTATCATGTTGGGTTTGTATTTATCCAGAATGATGATTACTTATGTCATCATGTCTAATGTTTTCTTGCCTCATATGTGATAATTATGTCTTATGATTCAGAGATGGAGAATGCTGCAACACCTGTAGCTGCTGCTGCTGACGATGATGATGATATTGGGCTGAAGGTAAGTTCCTAAAAAGCAACAACTATAATACTCAGTCTCACACAGAGCTCCAGATAAGTGTTTGTGTACAGGATAAATGTCATCGTCGGAACCCACGTTCACTCAGATACGCTATGCTTCGTAATCGACCGTGGGAGAATTCTCTAGCAAAACTTTGTACTCCTGAATAATTAATGAGACATCTCATTGGTTCCATGGCTAAGACTGTATGAGAAATTAACCAATGAAATGGCGCATTATTACCGTTAAAGATCGTGTATTACGCGCACCCATGTATAACACGCACCCAATTTTTGAAGCAAATTTTGAGAGAAAAAAAACTGGAAAACAATTTGCAGCTGTTGTTTGTTAACGTCCGTTCATGATTTTTTACAAAATGTTGTCCATGTTTTTGTTGTTGTTGTTCTGGAATATTGTACTAAATTTAATTTCATAAAAAAAACGTTATCAATGTACATTTCAGATATGCATACATAATTACCTTGTGCGCAAAACACATATTAATCCAAATTGAATGCAAATATTCATGTTAATATTCAATAAGTTTGATGCCGTAACACAATCTCCATTTTAATTCCAGGACATGTATATTTCGTCATTCCCATTAAATCTCCAATTTATCCAATGCAACAAAACAACTGTCTGAAATTTTTCACACCCTTGACATTTCCTCTAAAACGCTAATTCATTAATCCTCTATGGACACTGTTTGCATTGTACAGGTACAGTAGTATTGATTTATGCTTTTTCACTTACCGCGTGCTAATGGTGTTACACGCTTAAAGTGCTGCAAACAGCTAGACAGTGGCCTCAGCTCGGTAGTCACATCAAAGAGTTTTTGAAGTCAACCCGACACCATTGCTATGTATGTTGCTAACCGCTTGCAGATTTAGAGGCCTGGCTAATTGACAACGTCACGCTTTCTCTCCTCTCAGTTGTAACAGGTGTTATTATAAATGGCTGTTATTATAATGGATTCTATTGTTTGTTCGAATTGGAAATATGATTGCAAGGTAATTAGAATGTTTTAAATGAATTAAATATAAAATAAATAAAACAAAAATATAACGAAAATTAAAAAAAAAAAAAAATTGCCGGAAAATGATTGTTACTGTGTATAACGCGCACCAATTTTTCATAGTAGAATTTTGGGGTAAAAATGTGCGCGTAATACATGGTCTTTTACGGTAAAACAGTTAGGGAGAATTTGCTTTTAGCATATTTACCTGTATCTGTAAATGTACACCCTGTTATTATTTTTGTGCATATCTTGTGATTTTCTGTGTGTATTGTGTGATTCTCTTTGCATAAATTACAGGTGTACATCAGTTATCTGTTAGTCATTGTAGTGCTGTTGTATAATTCTATAAAGTAATGCTTAAAAAGCAGTTTTGCATATTCTTGACATTTAATAAGGTTTTTGTGTACAGTTTTTGAATATTCCAAATGCCTGTTAAATGCTTCTGAAATTTTTTTTACAAACTGGCCAATAAGGGATCATGGGTTAGTCATATAAGAAGATATTTCTCTACTAAGTTTGTTTTTGTGTGTTTGTTTGCATTTTGTTGCCGTTTTCAACAGTATTTCAGTCATATCAGAGCCGTCTCACACTTTTCCTGGGCAAGCTTAGCCGATCTAAGCAGTTTACCAGTACTAAGTGCACATACCTATGCCAGTAACTGACAACTACCCTACTTGAATCAGAGGTAGGGGGAGAATGGCCATAGAAATAATTTCAGGACCAATCCCCACACAAGTTATGTGGCCGGGCTGGGGTTTGAACTCACGATCCTCGATTGACAGTCCAGCGCTGTACTGACTGAGCTAGCCGGGCCCAACTTCCCAACTTAGTGATGGTTATCTTGCAGGTTACCAAGTCAACACATCCTGTAAACTTAATATTCTTGAGTATTGTCAGATTATAATGGGATAATACATCAATATTGCTAGTATTGGTCCAATTTGGTGGCCATCGCAATAACCATAAGTCAGCCCTTGTACAGCCAAACTCTAGGTGGCCAAATCTAGTACCATAGGTCACCCTTTTTTCATACAAATGCTAGATGGCCAAATCTTGTACCATAGGTCACCGCTTTTTACAAACAAACCCTAGGTTGCCAAAGCCTTTACCATAGGTCACCCCTTTTGCAAGCCGTTACCATAGGTCACCCCCTTTGCACCCAAACACTAGGTTGCCAAAGCCTTTACCATAGGTCACCCCTTTTGCAAGCCTTTACCATAGGTCACCCCCTTTGCACCCAAACACTAGGTTGCCAAAGCCTTTACGATAGGTCAACTCTTTTGCACCCAAACACTAGGTTTCCAAATCCTTCACCATAGGTCACCTCTTTTGCGCCCAAACACTAGGTTGCCAAAGCTGTTACCATAGGTCACCTCTTTTGCACCCAAACACTAGGTTGCCAAAGCCTTTATCATAGGTCACCTCTTTTGCACCCAAACACTATGCGACCAAATCCTTACCATAAGTCAACTCTGGGAATTTTCGACTATTTACTGGTATCTAACCATTTATAAAGCATGGTAAAAAGTTATCGGGCGATGTAATCCATAAATGTATTTCTTATTATTCTGAACAGTATAAACTGATTCAAACATTTCCCCATTCATGAATGAAGATTAGGTGGATATAAGTGTTAGAGACAGAGTGTTATCTCTATTTATAGAAAGAATGCCACTGCCTTGATGTCAGTGTGTGTGTTGCAATTCAATGTGTATACAAAATGCTATTGTTATACTCCGTCAGATTTTGTAGATTAGAAACTTTCTCCACTGAAGCTTTTTTCATTTATTCTTCGATAGTCTAGTCTTTTTAACATGGGAAATAAAGTTCCAATTTTAAACTTGGTTGCAAGGTACTGTCAATGTCTTATTGTGTTCTTTATTTATTGAATTTTATCAACTTTTATGAAAGTGTTGTGAGATTTTTGAGACAATAGTACTATTTTAAGTAAGACAGTGTCCAGTATGGTTAAATGGTGGTAATAAATGTAGAATGTTAATTTTAGAAATAATTTTTGATTTTGCATTGTTTATCTGTAAATAAACAACAATTTTGAGTTTTTTTATGGATAAACAATGATAAAGCGAAAATTATATCGATTCTAACATGACCTGACACCATACTCGGCAATTACAATGTGAACTTATCTTGCAGTTTTAGAACTACTTTTTTGAGTTGTTTATTTGCAATTCAACAACGGAAATTTTGTGCATGGCATGTTAGAATTATTAATGTACACCTATTTATTTATATTCTCCAAATGGCTATCGTCATTTGTACCACGTGACCGTCCAATATTTTACCATATTGGACGCGCATGTGTACACTATTTTTCCATTTTGGCCAGCCCCAGGGTAAGCATATGATAATGTAAGAGTACTCCGAAAGTGTCTCGGATGAAAATGATATACATGATGTTTACAACACTGTAAATGTGTGATAACATGGTTAAAGACACCTGTTAATCATCAATCAAAATGGATACAATTATAAAGCGTTATAAAGCGTTTGTATCAGTTTTCATTGGTAGTTTGGAACACACGTATATCACTTACATAGCATTACAAATACACGACCAAATGTATCTGAATGGTTGAGTGGTTAGCGCATGAGATTTTTGGTCTCAAAGGTCCGGGGTTTGAGTCCCGGTGAAGGCAAATTTTTTAGTTTAACTTTTTTTCTTTATATAATATTTGTTTTAGATTATTCCAGATGCTGTAGTTTTTGCAGTAAAGACATTAAATTACATATTTCAAAAGTACACACAAAAAATTGTGAACAAGTGCCTTAAAATAATAATTCACTACATTTAAAACTTGCTTTTATTTTTACTTTATAACTTTTTATGGCTTTTTTTACCAAAAAAACTCAACATGTATATATTGGAAGTTACTAATCATGACGTCATATATTGATGACATGAGAGCACACGCATTTCTGCGGACTTATGCTGTTATGTAAATATTATGTGATTACGGTAAATTATACAACAATATAAATAGGTTTATAATAAAATGGTTATTGTACAGCATACGGTGATACAGTATGGGGCAGAAAAAACGAAACAAAATTCAATTAGGGCCAGTTGGAAATACACTGTACTTTTTCTCTGAACCCAATTGGGTGTCTTCAAAATCCTCCTTGTGTTTCTCCAGGCTTTTTTGTAACATATTTTCTGGGCTCATGGAATTTCAAAAATTACAGTATGGTACAGCAACCTTTAATGTTAGGGAACATGTACTTTTTACGACATCTTTCAACTTGAATTATATGCACAAACATTTTTATATAGTTTCCATGTACAATCAAATATTCAGTAAATGTCACACTAGTTTGTGTTGACAGAAACCTGTATTCTAATCTTAAACAAATATTTAGTGTTTACTTTCTAATAATAAATGTCAGTCAGGATTTTCAGTGGTCTTTTTTCTACAAAAAATCAGCTCATAAAATCCCTGGTAAATTTTATTGAAACTGCGTGTAGTTTCACCACTGGCCTTGCTGTACGAGATTACAAATTTGTTTCATTTTTTCTGCCCCTTACTGTACATTTGGAATCGTACACAGCTGTGTAATCATCCAAATATATCACCGTTTAGTACAGAACACTGTTAAATAGTCTGATATAATTATACATGATGGATTGAGCAAAACGCAACAAAAGTTAACTTTTGTCACCATTTAAGAATATGTTTATTTAAGAGCAAAATTTTCCTAAATATGTAAAACAATGAAACTGTTGCTTGTAAATTTCAGTTGAGGTTGGATTCCCGTTCTGACCTGTCTGGTTCGACCACTTCCGACACCCTGACCCAGTCCACCGTATCACAGTCAGCGAGCACAATCGACATCAGCGAGTTTGACCCCTTGACAAATGACTTTGAAAGTTCAGGGTCAAAGGTCACAGTGAGGGAAGATGACCTTGACCTTTCACAGCCTGCAAGTCTGACATCGGGAAACTCGACTAGCGTAGAATCTTCCTCTAGTAACATGTCGACCCCAAAGAAGAAAACAAAGGCAGGTCTTACTTAGGCAGTAGTGTAATTTCATTTGCTTTTATTGCCTTTTTCAGAGGTTTAAGTTTTGTCCTAAATCCTATGTTTTGCGGAACAATTTGTACAGTGGTATAAAAATTCCAGGGTTTTATTGGAGGGGGGGGGGGACATGAATTGTTTAAAGAAATTTTGCAAGGGAAAGATTCCTGTTTAAGGTTATATCCAGACCTGCTACAGAGCTGCAATTCACAAAGCTCCTAAGGCAGGGCACTCGATCTACGATCTTTGCCGCTGAATATCAGCCCCATTCCCCCCCCCTGAAAAATATGGGTCCCCCCCCCAAAAAGGAAAAATTCCAGCTTAGAAGTCTGCAAAAAGAAACATGAAAAATTAAAAAAAAAACAGAAACGCTAGTTTAGATGCATTATAAGTATAGCCATTTTGGTACGGATTTTCGCACGTACTTCGCTTCTCTTTCATCAACACTTGCTATGTGCGACAAACAATAACCCGACCCGCTCAACATCAAAGTGTAACAGTTTGACGCGTGCCACCCATGACAACGTCCTTACACTGCTATCGATTTAATTAGCAGCCAAATTACACGCCGTCTAAGTGGACAGGGTTCAGAGGGATCTGGAAAAGTCATGGAAAATGCGATTTGTCTGGAAAAGTCATGGAAAATGAGAGTTGTCTGGAAAATTCATGGAAAATGGGATTTGTCTGGAAAAACCATGAAATCTTGATAATTTGGATTTTTTTAGCCAAGATAAAACCATTTATTATGTAGATCAAATAATATGTGGATATCGGTATACTGTTTTGACTTTAGTATGTTTGGATTGTATCATGAAAAACTGAGCTTTGTCATGGAAAAATCATGGAATTTTAGTTTCAGCAGTATGTATGAACCCTGGTGGACACAGCACCTGTATGTCATAGATCAATACTGACCTATCTGAACGACAGTAACGTTGTGGATACGGCGAAAGTCTTTTTTTTTAAGAGAAAATGTTAACTGCACATTGATCATGATGAAGAAATGTTGTTGTTATGCGCTACTTTAATACAAAAGTAAAGATCTCACAGTTTTCTGCGCTACACAATTTTTATATGGCCATCAATACACACTCTTTCCATGCGGATGACATGATGTTGTACATGTCAGCATGATTTTTGCGTGCTTTTCTAGCAGAACAAAGGATTTTCATGAAGTACATGAAGTGCTGTCCCGGATTAGCCTGTGCAGACTGCACAGGCTAATCCGGGACGACACTTTACGCACATGCATTAAGACCGGTTTTCTCACGACGCGCCACATTGTATTTTACCTGTAAATAGAATTTGTGTTTATGACGGGAAACAGTAAACAGTAAAGTTTGGATAGGCATGTCAGATTTTGATTTATTATACACATTGTGAAATTAATTAAAAGGAACTATACATACAAATGAAATATTTTATATATGAATATAACACATAATGGATGTCAACAACAATGAAAAGGTGATTTTTTTGAGATACCAAAAAAAAAAGGCTAGTGTTTACATGTATATATACATGAATGACCTAAAAGTTATACCGCGATCATGATCCATAGACCAATGCAATGGAGTTGCAGTGTACTTCCATTTTCTGCCCTACATTAAATTAATAAATAATTATGCCCCCCCCCCCTCCCCCAATCGAAGATGGAGTATTTTGGTTTGCTAATGTCCGTCTGTCCGTCAGTCTGTTTGCCGTTAGACCACTTTTGTTTCTTCTCTCTACAGTTTTCATCTGATCCTCACCAAACTTAATGAAATGATTGTGGACATAATATCTCGGCCAAGCCAAGTGGCCCCAGGACGTACCGAGTTATGGCCCTTGATTTATCTAAAATTGGCAGTATACACTGTCTATGTTCAAAAGGAATTAATGAGTTAGGGCCCTTGAGTGATCAAAAATTGGCATTTTTGGCCGTTTCTGCTCTCTAAGTTCAACAGTTTTCATCCAATCTTCACCAAACTTCAGGAAAATGTTTGTGGCCATAATATCTTGGCCAAGTTTGATAATCAGCCAAATTGCCCCAGGAAGTACAGAGTTATGGCCCTTGATTTATCTATAATTGGCCTTTTTAGCAGTATACACTCTTTGTGTCCAAACGTTTTCACCCAATCCTCACCAAACTTAATATATAGAGGGAGCATAACTGTTTTACAAACAGCTCTTGTTTAAAAGCGGGATTGCAAATTACTTTTACAAAAATATTTGTTGCACATCAATATTAATAATATTAGTTTCATATCTCCATGATAAAATCGTGCTGTGCTAGAAAAAAGTGCAAACTATTTATTAACACCTGCGGTGTCATGAAAAACTTGCGGAAATCATGCATGCCTGTACAGCTGCAATGTTGCATGCATATCCCAGCCTTGTCTAAGTTCGCATGCATATCCTAGCCTTGTCTAAGTTTGCATGCATATCCCAGCCTTGTCTAAGTTCTTAGCGTAATCATTAAGATTCTGAGCTATGTTAATTGCGATGAAACAAATAATCGATGTTATATTTATAAGATTTATGTTTGCCTAAAGATAACATGACGATTTTAAGAAACGACAATTAAATGCGAGTTTATTTGGGTTATGTTAGTATTCAAATCAGTTAATCTGTAAAAACATCCATATTGAAATTTTCCCCCAGTCAGTAAAAATTCCCCGTCCAGAGGACTGTGCCCCCCCCCCCATACCCCCAAAACAGATTGAGGGCCCTGTAAGGAAAGTTACAATAGATAAAATTTTCTGTGTGAAATGCAATGATTTCTGTTATAAAAATAGTCAAATATGAAACATTAGTTCAATATTTACAAGCTTAAAACACTAAAATGTCAAAAAAGCTACTGGTGTATATGAAATGTCTTTAGGATATTTATTAATTTAAGACATTTTCTGAAGTTTTCTCTAAAGGAACTATGTGAATATGGCCCCTTTACTTAAGTATATACTTTGTTCTACAGAAGCCCTTCACACTTCACGCCCCTCCTGGTCGACATCGATCGCAGACGGTGGAAAGCGTGTCCACGATGGATCTGGGCAGCTCAGGAGACTACATCCATCTGGCGGCCAAGCAGATCTGTCTCGCGCAAGAGTTTGAGGCCAACGGGGAGTTTGAGCAAGCCTTTGCTACGTACAAGTGCTGTGTGGGAATCTTGTTGCAGGGCGTCCAAGGTATGAAGCCTGCAGTTTATTGGACAGCAATTTTTATTTTGCCCACTAAAAAATGTTGGGGGAGTATATAGTTGCCGCCTAGTTTGCATAGCTTTGGGATTTTTTGGTACTCATTGGGAATTTTCTCATCATAAAATCTTGCTTATTGGGATCAAATGATGAATCATATCTAATTTGTGTATTACTATTGAATTTAGAGGAACTTTGGTAGATCTCAGTATTTTAATAACTTTTAGCTCGACTATTCATTGAATAGTCTGAGCTATTCTACTTACCTGTTCGTCGTTGGCAGCGTCGGTGTAATGCTCTGGCTTATGTTTGCGGTAACAAGTTCATATCTCTATATTTACAACAGATATTCCATTAAAACTTTTAGCAGAATTATGCCCCCTTTTGTACTAAGAAAATTCAGGTTAGTTTGCGTGCTTGTAAATATCTCTTTTTTACTACTACAAATTTGAATTAAAACTTCACACATGTCTTTGGGATCATTATGTAAGGTCACTGACCACGGCCCATAACTCTGATATAGCAGTATGAATAGTCCAGCGCGCTGTCCTGAGACAGCTCTTGTTATTTATAAACATGCATGTCATTTACGAGCTCATTTCACATTTTCTGTGTTCCACTATTCAGGCTTTTGTCACTACAGAAGAGGGATTTTTCTGTTACTTTCCATTTGGAAAATATATACATCCTGCAGGGTTCCCGCTGTCGATCGCCATTGTCGCCAATGGCGACAAAATAAAAAATTTGGCGACAACTTTTTGAATTTGGCGAAAGTAAGTGGCGACAACTTTTCAAAAATGGCGATTTTTCAAAATTCCACATTTTTTCTGCGTAATATTTACTTAAAATGACATAAGAGGCTCTGTTTACCAGCCGCTTTACGGCAGTCGCTGTGCAATGGATTTCCGTGATGTAAGCGACACTGCTGAAATCAATGGAGCGTGCTGATTGCCGGAAAGTGGCAGATTATGGTGATAATTGGGATTATTGGTGGTGTTGTTACAAGTTATCTTAATTGGTCGTCAGTTTTATTGCTTCAGAGATAAGACAACTGTGAAATGTACCGACTTTGCGCTGAAGTGTGAAGTGTTTGTCACAGTATAGGAAGCAGATTAAAGCCTGTTAGGTTGACAACAATGACAATCAAAAAGGTAAATATGGATTGTTTTTAGCATAATCGGTGTGTTTAAAGGCAATAATTAAACATTTTGCCTTGATTAGTGCTATATAAACATGAGATAATATTCTCTGTTTCACTCGTCAAAATGGCAAGTTCAGAGTGTATAACGCCTGTTAAAAAGCGAACGTTAGATTCAGATGATGTTGAGACTCCTTCAAAAATGTATAAAACTCTAAATTCACCAGCTAACAGAAATTTCAAAGACAGTTGGAAATCAGATTTCCCGTTCCTCAAATATGATTCCAACACAAAATCTATGCTGTGTGAACTCTGTATATCCTCAAAACTGAGCAATTCATTCGCTACAGGATGCACTGTATTGAAAAAGGAGAACATTGTTAAGCATATGAAAACCAAAGGTGAGATTTACTGTAGAGTGAAGTACACAAATACTTAACTTATTTAACTGTGTTCTGTACAAGGCACTATGTAGTAGTTCATATAATATAACGCGTATTTATATTGTTTATATGCTATTATTGTTATTAGCAGAATTTTTAATGTCTTCATTTTCTACAATGCAAATTTGGCGACAACTTTGTGAATTTGGCGAAAGTAAGTGGCGACAACTTTTTGAATTTGGCGAAAGTGGCGACAACTTTTTGATTTTGGCGAAAGTAAGTGGCGACAACTTTTTAAAGCCCAGAGGGAACCCTGATCCTGGTTGACATTTGGAATTTGTCCTAACTTAAACCCCTGTCACACTAGGCCATGTTCTCACAGTGATCCCATGGCGTCCAAGAAAAATACAAAACGCCGAGGTGCACGCAGTATGATCGCAAGTATCGCCGCAGCAACGCAATGGCATCGCCAGTAGACGCGTTGGAATCTCATAAAATACCGAGCGATGGCGCGCACTTTGAGCATGCACAAAACAAATGCCGTCGTTCGGCGTTCTGATAAGAGCGCAGTGGGGTCGCCGTAAGGTTGCCATAGCAGCGCAGTAAGGTCTCCTACAACGCCACAGGAGCTCCGCGGGTGCGCACAGTGGTCGCACTGCCAACACTGTGGTTGTCGGTGGCGCTTGCACGGAGATTGTACGGCATTCTCTGAGATGTCACTGCGTCTCTACGTTTATATGGCGCGTCTACGGCGCTTATACGGAGTGTTATTTATTTTACTGCGCTCTTACAACGACTGTACAGAGCTGTCACGGTGATCATTGTGCTCCCAAGGCGCTTCTACAGCGTCCATCGGCATTTGCATGACAAAAACGAACAACTTCGTTTTATAGGTAGTGCAAACGAACATCTTCAACACGCCGTCAGCGCAATGTGAGCGCCGTGAAAGCGCAGTGCACGCAGTGGAAGCGCCGTGAGAGCGCAGACAATCACTAACAAGAACTCCATAGGAACGCGATAGAACGCTGTGGGAGCTCCGTAGCACCGCCTTGGTCGCTGTGAGGACATCGTGAGATCTCCATCTTCACGAAAAATATCAGATTTTTCTTGCAATCTCACGGCACTCTGGAAAATTAATCAGCACCGTGCCAACGCAGTGGAAACGCAGTATTGTGTGACAGGGGTATTCCCCACTTACCGAAATATAGAAAATCACTGTTGTATTCAGTAACCTATATGGGACCAGGGTTTCCGCAGGCCAATAAGGCATGTCGCTGCTGATATCCCTTCATAATCAGGGGTGGTCTGCCGATGTCCCTTAATTGCAGCGACATGCCTTAATCAGCTATCCGACATGCCATAAATGTAAAGCAATAATTGTGAAATTAGACCTATTGTATATTCTCAACATGTGGATCTCGATTGTCAAAGTTAATGAATTAAATGATGATTGTTTTACATTTTGTATTGCAACAAACAAACACCTTCAAGTATACCCCATATTGCACCATTAAGGTTCCTAAAATGTAAAATTTTCTAATACCATGATGAGGGGACAAAACTCCCTAGCCCACCCCATCTGGGCCCGACATCCTTTCACATTTTCTTGGGGGAAACCCTGGGGACACTTAATTAGGCAGCTCATTATTTATTAATTTGCTAGCAAGCTTGAAAGTAAAATAACCGTAAAGCTAGACCATGACTTGTAACATATTTAAAATCAATGGTAAATGTTTGAAGCCCTGACTATTTGAGAGTTACAATTGTACTTTACATTAATCTCGTTTTCATATACATTTTCTGTTTGAGTATTTCATTTGAATTGTGTCGGGGGAAAACTGGGCTTAATGCATGTGCTTAAATTGCCATCCAGGATTAGCCTGTGCAGTCCGCACAAGCTAATCCGGATGGTACTTTTGGCATACAGTAGATTTATGTTTAGAAGAGACTTCCTTGAAACAGACAATACCATAAAAGCGGAAAGTGTCATCCCGGATTAGCCTGTGCGGACTGCATTAAGCCTGGTTTTCTCATGACACACCTTATTTGTTTTACATCTGACATATGCACTTCAATATGTGTGATACAGGTTTAATATAAGCATGCCATTAAAAATTAAGAATAAAATATTTGCTTTAGAAGATAAAGCAATTTATGACCATATTATTTGGATGTGCTATGAGAAAAAAAACATTATTTTACTGATCTGATTATTTTCAAGGATCATATACCCTTCCTAGAAAAATCTAATAATAATTCTCATCTAACATGAATGATTGGAGTTTTTTACTCTCAGGGCATTGGTTAAAACACTGATTAAGCCTTAACATAGACAACTTTGCATATATATAAAATACTATGATTCCCTTTGATTAAAGCGGATGTTACTTATATATAATTTTGCAGTGTGGGTGCGGTGCCTTTAATAATAAATTATGTGCTAAAAATGAACAATATGTTTTAAAAGAACTGAGTAATGTGTATAAAACATAATAGTCTTAAATATAATACCTGAGTTGAATAATAATACTTCTTTTAACAGAGATACACATTACGATTTTAATATTTAACTATGGGAGGTATCCGTTTAGCGCGTCTTACATAGAAATTCCGCTTTCTAGTTGACGAGAACAAAGGCCGTCGTGACGCTGTTCGTCGCAAGACAGCACAGTACTTGATGAAAGCTGAGGAGTTGTACAACAGACACCTGGCGAAGGATGTGTCTGACGAGCACAGATGGGCTGTAAGTTAATAGATTATACGCAGCGACAGATAAGGCGTGTATTTGCTTAAATACCCAATTCTTTAAAGATACTGAACTCCAGATGGGCATAAAAATGTGCGTTTTTTTGTAGTTATGCCTAAATGGTAAAGCACGGGAAAAAGCATCACTATTTGTATAGAACACAATCAAATACTGTCATAAAGTATTGCTAGGCCGTTACCCCTCCCAGTCATTATTCACAGTGCAATGTAAACAAATACTCGTTGTAACGTTAATATGCTTAAGGTATAAATTATATTTATTGAACATTATGCATAAATATCTTATAAATTGATTTAGATTCATACCTATCGTTTAAAACATCTATTTGTCATTGTTTTAACGTAATTTTGTTGTTTAATCCTGCATCATGTTCATTCGGTAAAGCCGCCATTTGTGTGTGACGTTTATTGGAAGATATTTTTTAATAACGGTCATCACATGTCATTGACGTCATGTGCGGCATAGTATAAATAGCGGCTTCGAAAATAAACAACTTTCGGTTTTGAATTTGATCTTCAATATAAACAGAACAGGATGCAGGTACGATTATTTATGTGATATGATATTTTTGTATGTACATGTACACGTTACCTAATAATAATGTATATCGTAAAAAGAGAAAGTAAAAGTGAAAGTGAAAATTGATATGAACTTTTGTTTTCTTTCTTTTGTTATTCCCGAACCGGCATAACACTATTTATTTCATTGTTAAATAGAAGCTGCATAAGCTCGCACTTTCCTTGAACCTGATATCCCAATTTAAAAATACTGCGGCTTTCCCCAATACAAGCACCTGATTCAAGTGTGCTCATGCGCGACTCCAAAAAACTAAAGTGTCACATGATTATCCTAAATATAAACAGTGCTGTTTTTAAATTACTCAATGGGTTATAGTGTCTGCCGACGCTATATATTTCAGGATGATAAAAAGGAAGAAAACTATATAAAATCTTTGTTTTTCAGGTGAATAAAAACATACATGTTTTTTAATGGGTTCTATACGATTATGTAAGAAAATAATGTATTTGTGACAATTGTGTTTCTTTTTACGATTGGACCATCTGGAGTTCAGTCCCTTTAACACTATTTACTCAATTAATTAAAAATTTAATGAGTGACAAAAGTCAGTTCAGATACTGACTCCTAAAAAAACTCTAGAGATTGCGTAAAGATTTGTCATTGTTTAACTGAGAGTCATATAATAAAAATACGAGTGTTCATTGCAAGTTAAATATGACACGTGACCTGTAGTATTTGATTGCATCATTCATGCATGGTTGTAAAAAGCTAGGCATACATGTGTAGAAATAGAATTTGTGTGTAACAGTTTTACTTAATTTGGGTATTTCCAGCAGTCAGTTAATGTTAGTGGTGTAAAATAATTTCATGTACTCATTAAATCACTCAGTACTCAATTATTTTGAAAATGACTGGGTAATACTCAATACTGGCAAAATTCTTATCATTCTGTTCCTCTGGATTATAGATAGTTTGCTTTATGAGCATTGATGTATTGATGAAAAGAAACTATTATGCACTGCTGCCCTTGGTATTGATATTGATTGATTGATTCTTTATTTCCTCCACTTGCTGGAGATATACATAATAAGCACAACATACACATATAATTTACAAACTATTCAAGCATAGCAATTGATGGACAGAGTGCATGACAAAAGGCAATGAATTGAAGAAAATAAATGATTATCAAACACAAATAATGAGACTTGAATAAGTAGGAACAACTGAAGAATGGCATTTATATTTTCGACATTAGATTCAGTCTATTCAGACAGCATTGTAGCATTACATCAGCTTAAGATACATAGTACACGTTTAATTGAGTGTTATGGGCACGCGTAAGCACCTTTACACGTGTAATTTGACAAGGTGTTCATAGAAGTGTGAAGCATGGCTGTCAGTTATAATTTAAATATTGCCATGCTTAGCAAGGGTGTGTTTGATTTTGTATGTGATAACTGTCAAATAATAATTGATTCTAACTGATTTAATACTGACAGTTATAATTTTCACCATCTAGTCTTCAGGAATTTCAAAGAAGGTTATACATGTAGGAAGAATGGGTTTGGTTTTGCCATTAGCGTATGTCAAGGATAATTCGAAGATGATTGTATATGTTGAGGCATTTGACTTTGACTCGGATTTAGAGCTGTAACAATATATTGTATTGTATTGTATTGTATTGCAATATGTGTTTTCCATATTGTATCGCAATATGATTTTTGTCATGGCAATAAACTGCCACCGAATAAATGTAATTCAAATAACTAATAAATGCAGTACCTTTACCCATTTCTCTATTAAACGTCCATCCGCTTAAAGAGGAAACAAACACTCTCCATCAATAATTACATTTAAATGGGCTAGGATTAAATCAGCATTTTATTTTTCTTCACATTTAAACATGAAATAACTGTTTTATATTATTATTTTGGTTTATTACCCTTGTTAAAATATCCAAACTGTTAAAATGTCGTGCATGCTTCATAAACATTTATGTCATTCAACATATTCCGAGATACTGCAATATGATTTTTCCTTGTGGCAATATATTGCAATACAGTTTTTGCCATATTGTTGTGGCCCTGCTTGGATTTATGTCCATCTGTTTGTCTATCACCTTTGTCCACGCAGTAGACATTTTATATCTGCACTATTTTTACTCAGAGGTTTTGGCAGAAGGTAAACAGTTAACATTTGCAAACTCAAAGTTCATTCACAGAGAACTAATATTGAAGAATTGTTCGTCTTCACATTGTAAAATCCCATATACCCATTCCTGCATAATTTTAATATTTCATAGCTTGGAAAGTAATATACGCAGAGCGGGGTATAATTTTTAATATACCCTGCGCGTGACTAAAATATACCCCGCGCGTGGGCCTTAAATAGCAATTTGGGTTTTCAGAAAAATCTGTATTAGCTAATGATAAGTAGGCGCTTTTTTAAATGTATTTAGAAAATCAATGTCGATGAGCGCTTGATTTTCCAACAATAAACTTTAGTTTACAATGTATGACTAGTTTGTTCTTAAAATTACAGTATTTTTGTTCAGTATAGTAAAATAAATATCACAGGCATGTTGAGGCGTATAGTAAATATTGCCCCCCCTCGAAGAGTAATGTCAACCTCGGTTTGGCCGCCTCGGTTGACATCACTCTCCTTGGGGTGCAATATTTACTACACCCGTCAACTGCCTATAATATTTATATATTAATTGACAAACATGTATAATTTGATCATATAAACTGTGGGCACAGGAAGATTAGTAGTAGTAGTAAAATTGATATGAAAAAAAAAGTACATGATGTAACATAATGCGCATGCGCATGGTTGATAAACATTTTGTTGCGTAGGAAAGTTTTTCATTGAAGTGTGTGATTTGGTAGTCGGGAGAATCCTACTAGAACCATTTATCAGAAACAATAAATTGTTTTGTTTTTGTATATGTTTTTTCTAACTATACATGTTGCTCCGTAACAATATATTTGATTTAAATTAGAGAGTATCTTGTTTTAAAAGTTGTACATATTTCTGCGAAGTACTGTCTCTTTTACATACTTGACCCACATGTTCAATAAGAGCCTATGAGGATCTGACCTTGACATATAATCATATGTATGGATGCATTCATCGTCGGAACCCACGTTCGCTCAAATATGCCACGCTTCTTGATCGATCGTGGGAGATAAGGCTAGCAAAACTTCGTTCTCGTGAATAAATTATGAGACATCTCATTGGTTCCGGGTCCAATTCTGCAAGAAAAATTCATCCAATCGAAATGACGTGGTATTAAAACAGTCGCATGTAGGCGGTGTTCTCTTTGATCATATTTACGGTTATCCGGACTTCATTCAACATATTCATTGTTATTTCATTGGTCAGCAGGTGGTTCATCAATATTCCTGAAAACAAACTTTTGACAGCCAATTCTCCCATGATATATAATGTAGTTATAACGGAATATATACCGTGCATTTCGACGATAGGATGCATTATGTTGTTAACACATGTAGATGGATAGCACCCTGAGCCCTTCAACTGAGGTTGACCCAGCACTGACATTTCTGCGGGCCCCAGCGAGTGACCTCAAGAAATTCAAGGTCCTTGGAACCATTGACAAGGTCATTTTGGTACTGGATAAGAGTACGGAGGAAACATTTGTGATCAAGGTAATATTAAGGAATACAGTGTGATAGAGAAATACTGGCACATTGATTTGGTTTTATAATTGCAAGCTATCTGTATATAAACAGTTTAATGTACTTGTGATTATTATATATTAGACCATAATTTATTAAACGAGTTCAGGAATTTTGTTAGTTAGCGAGCCTTTGGCGAGCTTACTAACGAATTTCCTGGACGAGTTTAATAAAATATGGTATGAAATGACGAGTGTCAGATCTTTGTTATCACATGCTTTAAACGAAATAAAACCCTACAAATTTTACCAAAATAAGTTGGTAAATTCTCAAAGTTGTGTACTGACGAGACGTCATTTCATGTTGACGACGTCATTTCACCAAAATAACATCATGCGATCTGTCAGTCAAAGAATACGTAGCCAATGAAAATGCTCAAAATGTTATCTTACACATGTGTAAGATATAAATATTCATAATGGTTGTATTACACTGGAAACAAGGTATAGCATGTGATAAAAAGTTTTAACAATGAAATCTAATTGTATTTTTATGCCCCCACAGAGTGGGAGGCATAAAGCATTGCACTTGTCTGTCCCAAATTTTGTGGACTTAACTTCTCTTTAACTGTTTGGTGGATTTCGATCTAACTTTCACAGCTGAAGAACCTTAACTGTATGTGATTGTAAAGGAAGGAATTTGGGCTGCCACCAATTTTGGCAGAATTATGGCCACTATAGAATATATATGAGAATAAATGTGTGGAGGCAAAAATTAGTGTTGGCGGCACGCCCTTTGTCTGTGTCTAAACATATGTCAGGGGGGTATCCGTGTCTGGGGCACATCTGGTTGTTTTCGATGGAGCTACATTTGTATTATTTTGTTTCATTGTTTTGTTAGCATTATTTTAGAAAACATGTATTTATTTTGCATAAGTTTTTAATACAATTTGTTGTAGAGAGTCTACAAGTGTTCAAAGGGACACAACTCCAAACAGAACATCCTCCCGACATCTTGCCCTTACATGGTAAACCTCAACAAGTTCTACGAGACCACCAACGCAGTCTATCTGCTGCTGCAGTATGCTAGCGGCGGGAAACTCTGGAACTATATAGGAGCTTATTTAAGGGCCGCTCAGGAACAAAATAGAGAAGGAGGATCAGCAGGGCCGGGGATAAATGAAAATACACCCCGACAAGAATTTCAGAATGTTTACACAGGGTATAAAGTGCATCAGGACAGTAACAAAAGGAAATCATTTCTTGAACCCAAGCGAAATTCAGAAGAAATAACAAATGGCACAAATTCAAAATTGGTTGAGAAAGTTGCGTTTAGTAAAGCCAGTGATACTGTTCAGTTGAATCAGAAAAGGTTGAGTCCCATGAAAGATTTGAGTGTAAGTGACTTTCAGTTGGATTTGACGAACAAACTGGAGGCAACTTCTGTGGAAATATCCGATCTCAATGCTGATAGTAATCAAAGTAGTGCAATTGATGCTATTCTGGAGACTTCAGAAAGTGCAGCCAAGACACATGTGCAATATAATAGGTATACAAGTTTCTCTTCAGAGGAAAACGTCGATGTAGAAAACGATTCTTGCTCTTTGATTGAACGGCAAAACTCAGGTGGGGCAAACTTTAATGACATATTGGAGAAAAATACACAAAAAACGGGACTGGAAAATTTTAGTATCAATAGTTTTGATAGTGGGGATGGTTTTACCCGTGTTGATAGCAATATCAGTGAAACTATTGAAGCAATTCAAGAAGTCAATGAAAATAGCTGTGATATTGATGTATTTCCATGTGATATTCAAAATTCTCCCGACAATTTGAGAAAGGATGATACTGATTTTAGTGTTAGAAATGTAGAAACAGGTACAATTATAACAAATTCTAATCATGTGATGCAGGATCAAGAACATCAGAATGGATTTGAGTCAGCTAAACAGGAGGTACACAGTGAAACAGATGGTGAATTGGATATTGTTAGAAATTCAAAAGAGTTGCTGGCAGCTGTGGAAAGAAATTTGTCCCAGATTGATTCTGAAGAAAAGTCTAGTTTGGGTCATGAAATTCCAAAAGGACTTGATGCGCAAGCAAGGGATAATGATACACATTCCAATGCAGTTGATGCTGTGTCAGAGGTGATGGGTCCAAGCATATACGACCTTCATTGCCACGGGGACTCCTCAGACAGCCAATCTGATTCAGGGTCAGGGTCAAGGTCATTGGATATCAGTCAGCCGGTTTCATTGAATCCTAATGAAAATAATATTAGTGACTTAGCTATTAGTGAGATTTTAAATACAATTGATACTGAAAATAAAGAACCCAAATGTGAAATAAATTATGGTCAGGAATCAAGGTCAAGGACATCTTCAGATGTTACTATACATAGAAAATTAAGCTTAAATAGGTTAAACTCCACTGAAATTAGCCGTTCTGCCTCCACAGAAATTGAAGCGAGATCTCCAACGAAGACTCGACAGCGAACAATAGCGATGATGTTTGAGCAACTAGACATGACGTCACAGTTTTCAGAGCAGGTTAAAATTCCGGAATCCTTCATTCGGCGCTGGGCTGCTGAAATTATTGTGGCTGTGTCTAGATTGCACGCCTTGGGCATTATTTGTAGGTTAGTGCATTAAGTTTTATTGTTCATTAAAATCAGTCTTCGAAATAACCCACTTACCTCAAGCCCAATACAAGTAATAATCTATCCCGGCAAGTTAAAATTAAGATCTGTTTGCATAAAAACGGCAATACAAGAAGGATGAAAATAAGAAAATAAAAACCGAAAAACATAATGATGTCCAGAAATGTTCTCTAAAATATCATTAGAGAATGATTTTCTTTCATACGACTACATAAACATGATGATCATTATCACTTACACATATCAAGTAATTGCTACATCTTTTGTTTTCTTTTATGGACAAGCTCAAATTTTGTTTATTTATCCGAATGGGCAATTCGTCCCAAAACATTATTGTGAAGACTGTAAAATTATATCTTATTATTAAGAAAAGACATGCACAATAATATCCCATACATAACATAGTATATGTGAATATAATTAATGTTGGTCCAGTCATATAAGTTAACTTTCAGAACTTGGTAGCCACCAGGGCTCGTAGCTTGGACATTCTATTAGCCGAGACTACAGTCCATTAGCCCAGAAAAAAACTACTACAAAACCTCAATTTTCAATGTTTAAATTGTATTCAAAAGTACACATTTTTATACCAAGAATCATTCAGACCTAATGTGTCATACAGCAACTGTTTATTACTATGTGTAATGAAACAATTTAATAAGAAAAGAAACAACAAAACATTTTTGATAAATTGGAACAAAAGGAAAAGAACGCAGACGTTTATTTACTTTCACTTTCGACTTTAATGTTGCTAACTTTCATTCAAATGTTGCTTCAGCCAAAGTTTTTGCATATAATCCATATACAGTGCTGAGTTTGAATAGCTCTTTAATTATAAGTAAACACTAGTATTTTTTTTTAACAAATGACGTACCTATGGCGCGATCGGCGTACGCATTTTGTCAAGTTAAACAACTTCGTATTATTTTTATGCCCCCAGCATGTGGGAGGCATATAGTGATCATCCTGTCCGTCCCTCCATCCGTGATAAGGTTAAGTAGATTCTACCATTTCGTCTAGCACCAACACCGCTTACTACAACACTTGGATACTTACTCGGTTGTTGCTTATGACCATTCCCAATCCACCCATATCGACCAACCTCACTTTGACCTTGACCTAATTTGGACTTATATTAATTCAAATGTGCCATTTCTTGGTTAACTAGATTTTACTGTTTCGTCTAGCACCAACACCGCTTACTACAACACTTGGATACTTACTCGGTTGTTACCTATGATCGCGTTCCCAATCCACCCATATGACCCAACCTCACTTTGACCTTGCCGTAATTTGCACTTAGAATTATTCAAAAGTGCCATTTCTTGATTAACTAGATTTTACTGTTTCGTCTAGCACCAACACCGCTTACTACAACACTTGGATATTTACACAGTTTTTACTTATGGCTGTTCCCAATCCACCCGTATCACCCAACCTCACTTTGACCTTGACCTAATTTTGACTAAGAAATGGGCTACCCAGCACCAACCGGGGGGCATGTGTGTTTATCAAACACAGAATCTTGTTTATTATTAGTAAACTGTTCATTTTGGCAAAAATATTACTTATTGCCTTCTTTTAAATTGTAGTAATTCATTAAAAAAAACAAGCACATAACAATATGCATAACTAAAGTGTTACATATCTCTTGCACCTTTGCCAAGGGAGTGATAAACTTTCTATCCATGACGCTCATTTGCATATTGGAAAATGTATGCGTTCTCATTGGCTGACTGGTTGGCTGTAGTTCAGATAACTCCTCCTGCGTCTAGATTTTATCAATAACTGGCTCACTGGTGCAGAAGGAGAGTGTGTTTATTGCCGGGTAGGCGTTCTTTTTCTTTGAAAAACATGCCGGAGCGAGCAGACATTTGGTCCTAGAATCTAACACTGAATTTTATGGCGTCTTTGTTGTAAAAGTTAAGTAAGCGTCCAAATAAGCAGAACTCTGCAAAGGTCAAATGTCCCACTGATATTTTGTCAATGTCCCGTTTTGGCCTGAAAAAAATGCATGTATGGTTCAGACTTCGTTCTGGGCGACTAAATACACTTTTCGTTCACCCTTCTTAGATTTTGATCGCCATGGGGACTGGCCATGTGCTAATTAATATCCCTGTTGGTTTTAGGTTTTACAGCATGGTATAAATGGTATTTAATATGCTCAAGTCAAATTCGTTTGTTTCAGCTTTTTGTAGTAAATTATGGTAAACAATAGAAGTGAATCACTACATTTCAGAGAGTTAAATCCAGACAACATCCTGCTTGGAGACCAGGGTCACGCGACCTTGACCTACTTCTGTCAGATCAACCAGGTGCACAAGTCCATTGATTTTGAGGCAGTGGGAAACTTTTACGTTGCTCCAGGTTGGGAAACCATATTGTAGCATTTCAGATCAGTTGTGGCTCCAGTTTGGTAAATCATAGTGTAGCATTTCAGATCAGTTGTGGCTCAAGGTTGGGAAACCATATTGTAGCATTTCAGATCAGTTGTGGCTCCAGGTTGGGTAACCATAGTGTAGCATTTCAGATCAGTTGTGGCTCAAGGTTGGGAAACCATAGTGTAGCATACCAGATCAGTTGTGGCTCCAGATTGGTAAATCATAGGTGGCTCCAGGTTGGTAACCATAGTTTAACATTTCAGATCGGTTGTGGCTCCAGGTTAGGAAATTGTAGTGCAGCATTTCAGATCAGTTGTGGCTCCAGATTGGTAAACCATAGTGTAGCATTTCAGATCAGTTGTGGCTCCAGGTTGGAAAACCATAGTGTAGCATTTCAGATCAGTTGTGGCTCCAGTTTGGGAAACCATTGCGTAGCATTTCAGATCAGTTGTGGCTCAAGGTTGGGAAACCATAGTGTATCATTTCAGATCAGTTGTGGCTCAAGGTTGGGAAACCATAGTGTAGCATTTCAGATCAGTTGTGGCTCCAGATTGGTAAACCATAGCGTAGCATTTCAGATCAGTTGTGGCTCCAGATTGGGAAATCATAGTGTAGCATTTCAGATCAGTTGTGGCTCCAGGTTGGTAAACCACAGTGTAGCATTTTAGATCAGTTGTGGCTCCAGATTGGTAAATCATAGTGTAGCATTTTAGATCAGTTGTGGCTCCAGATTGGTAAATCATAGTGTAGCATTTCAGATCAGTTGTGGCTCCAGGTTGGGAAATCATGGTGTAGCATTTTAGATCAGTTGTGGCTCCAGCTTGGGAAACCATATTGTAGCATTTCAGATCAGTTGTGGCTCCAGGTTGGTAAACCATAGTGTAGCATTTTAGATCAGTTGTGGCTCCAGATTGGTAAATCATAGTGTAGCATTTCAGATCAGTTGTGGCTCCAGGTTGGGAAATCATAGTGTAGCATTTCAGATCAGTTGTGGCTCCAGGTTGGGAAACCATGTTGTAGCATTTCAGATCAGTTGTGGCTCCAGGTTGGTAAACCATAGTGTAGCATTTTAGATCAGTTGTGGCTCCATATTGGTAAATCATAGTGTAGCATTTCAGATCAGTTGTGGCTCAAGGTTGGGAAACCATAGTGTAGCATTTCAGATCAGTTGTGGCTCCAGGTTGGGAAACCATAGCATAGCATTTCAGATCAATTGTGGCTCAAGGTTGGGAAACCATAGTGTAGCATTTCAGATCAGTTGTGGCTCCAGGTTGGGAAACCATAGCATAGCGTTTCAGATCAGTTGTGGCTCCAGGTTGGGAAATCGTAGTGTAGCATTTTAGATCAGTTGTGGCTCCAGATTGGTAAATCATAGTGTAGCATTTCAGATCAGTTGTGGCTCCAGGTTGGTAAACCATAGTGTAGCATTTCAGATCAGTTGTGGCTCCAGGTTGGGAAACCATAGTGTAGCATTTCAGATCAGCTGTGGCTCCAGATTGGTAAACCATAGCGTAGCATTTCAGATCAGTTGTGGCTCCAGGTTAGGAAACTATAGTGTAGCATTTCAGATCAGTTGAAAGGCAGACATCTGTTGCTCAAATATTCTTAAGTATGCCACAGAAGGATTAGTTTATACTCACTATTTTCAAACTGACAGGGTTCATTAATAATATTGTAAAGACAAACTACATTGTTTTAGCAAATCAAAGATGAATAATATTTTTTGTTGTAATATGAATTAAAAAAATTAATTATTGCTGAAATAGGAGTCTTAAGCTTATTATCTATGTTCATGTGTCATATTATAATGAATAAATTTATTTTGGGTAAAAATGAGGCAGGAATTTTGCGTTAAGGGCTAGACCAGACCAGAAACACAGGATTTGTTATAATGTTAGTTAATACAGTAATACAGTTAGGTCTCTGCCATTGTCAATACTCAGGTGATCACTCTGCGCCTTTATGGCTGTCATGTTAACTTGACAATACCTGTATTTGCAGAGGTGGTTGGTATCTCCGGGTACACAGAGACTTGCGACTGGTGGAGCCTGGGAGCACTGCTGTACGAACTGCTTGTAGGACGTGTATGTAAACACTACTTTGTTTGAATCAGATGCAAAAAACAGTAATTGTTACTTAAATGTCATTACGGTACACTTCAAAATAAGTTAGATGGAAATAAAACGATCTGCGGTCCTTTATAACAGTTTATTTCCATTATAATTTATTATACTCATGAACATTTCTTCATCAAATTCAAATTAACCCTTTTTAATAAGGAATAAAGCTAAACTTAAGAAAATATTATAACCTTATTCAAAACATGTATCTGATTGTTTCAGAGGCTGCTATCCAGTCACCCAGGGGGTATTACTTCCTACCCCTTTGTTACATTGTTTTATTGAATACCTGACTGTTTCGGAGCCTGCTGTCCAGTCACCCAGGGGGTATCACGTCCCACCCCTTTGTTACATTGTCTAATTGAATACCTGACTGTTTCAGAGCCTGCTGTCCAGTCACCCAGGGGGTATCACGTCCCACCCCTTTGTTACATTGTCTAATTGAATACCTGACTGTTTCAGAGCCTGCTGTCCAGTCACCCAGGGGGTATCACGTCCCACCCCTTTGTTACATTGTCTAATTGAATACCTGACTGTTTCAGAGCCTGCTGTCCAGTCACCCACGGGGTATCACATCCCACCCCTTTGTTACATTGTCTAATTGAATACCTGACTGTTTCAGAGCCTGCTGTCCAGTCACCCAGGGGGTATCACATCCCACCCCTTTATTACATTGTCTAATTGAATACCTGACTGTTTCAGAGCCTGCTGTCCAGTCACCCAGGGGGTATCACATCCCACCCCTTTGTTACATTTTCTAATTGAATACCTGACTGTTTCAGAGCCTGCTGTCCAGTCACCCAGGGGGTATCACATCCCACCCCTTTGTTACATTGTCTAATTGAATACCTGACTGTTTCAGAGCCTGCTGTCCTGTCACCCAGGGGTATCACATCCCACCCCTTTGTTACATTGTCTAATTGAATACCTGACTGTTTCAGAGCCTGCTGTCCTGTCACCCAGGGGGTATCACGTCCCACCCCTTTATTACATTGTCTAATTGAATACCTGACTGTTTCAGAGCCTGCTGTCCTGCCACCCAGGGGGTATCACATCCCACCCCTTTGTTACATTGTCTAATTGAATACGTGACTATTTCAGAGCCTGCTGTCCTGCCACCCAGGGGGTATCACATCCCACCTCTTTATTACATTGTTTTATTGAATACCTGACTATTTCAGAGCCTGCTGTCCTGCCACCCAGGGGGTATCACATCCCATACCCAGCTCTTCATGCCCGACCATCTGTCCCAAGAGGCCAGGTCTCTTCTCCAGCAGGTATACCTGCCATGTAATCATGTCATATGTAAAACACATGACGTTTATTTATGTCACAATTCTGTAGCACTCATTTCCATAATGTCCTTGTATCTTTTGCTGGTTTACAAGGCTATTGGTAGATCAGATAAGGTCCCCAATGTCCTTGTGTAAAATAAGGTCTCCAATGGCCTTGTGTCAGATAAGATCTCCAATGTCCTTGTGTCAGATAAGATCTCCAATGTCCTTGTGTCAGATAAGGTCCCAATGTCCTTGTGTCTGATAAGGTCTCCAATGTCCTTGTGTCAGATAAGATCTCCAATGTTCTTGTGTCAGATAAGGTCACAATGTCCTTGTGTCAGATAAAGTCCCAATCTTCTTGCGTAAGATAAGGTCACAATGTCCTTGTGTCAGATAAGGTCCCAATGTCCTTGTATCAGATAAGGTCCCAATGTCCTTGTGTCTGATAAGGTCTCCAATGTCCTTGTGTCAGATAAGATCTCCAATGTTCTTGTGTCAGATAAGGTCCCAATGTCCTTGTGTAAGATAAAGTCTCCAATGTCCTTGTGTCAGACAAGGTCCCTTATTTCATTAGATAAGGTCTCCCATGTCCTTGTGTTAGATAAGGTCTCCAATATCTTTGTGTCAGATAAGGTCTCCAATGTCCTTGTGTCAGATAAGGTCCTCAATGTCCTTGTGTCAGACCTCCAATGTCCTTGTTTCAAATAATGTCTCCAATGTCCTTGTGTCAGATAAGGTCCTCAATGTCCTTGTGTCAGATAAGGTCTCCAATGTCTTTGTGTCAGATAAGGTCTCCAATGTCTGTGTGTCAGATAAGTTCCCAGTGTCATTGTGTCAGATAAGATCCCTTATTTCATTAGATAAGGTGTCCCATGTCCTTGTGTCAGACAGGTTCCTTTATTTCATTAGATAAGGTCCCACTGTCCTTGTGTCAGATAAGGTCTCCAATGTCTTTGTGTCAGATAAGGTCTCCAATGTCCTTGTGTCAGATAAGGTCTCCAATGTCTTTGTGTCAGATAAGTTCCCAGTGTCCGTGTGTCAGATAAAGTCCTCAATTTCCTTGTGTCAGATAAGGTCCTCAATGTCCTTGTGTCAGATCTCCAATGTCCTTGTGTTAGATCTCAAATGTCCTTGTGTCAGATCTCCAATGTCCTTGTGTCAGATCTCCAATGTCCTTGTGTCAGGTCTCCAATGTCCTTGTGTCAGATAAGGTTCTCAATGTCCTTGTGTCAGATAAGGTCTTCAATGTCCTTGTGTCAGATAAGGACCCAATGTCCTTGTGTCAGATAAGGTCCTCAATGTCCTTGTGTCAGATAAGGTCCTCAATGTCCTTTTGTCAGATAAGGTCCTCAATGTCCTTTTGTCAGATAAGGTTCTCAATGTCCTTGTGTCAGATAAGGTCCTCAATGTCCTTGTGTCAGATAAGGACCCAATGTCCTTGTGTCAGATAAGGTTCTCAATGTCCTTGTGTCAGAAAAGGTCTTCAATGTATTTGTGTCAGATAAGGTCCCAATGTCCTTGTGTTAGATAAGGTCTCCAATGCCTTTGTGTCAGACAAGTTCCCTTATTTCCTTAGATAAGACTTCCAATGTCCTTGTGTCTTTACAGTTGCTGGTGTTCAGCCCACGGGAGAGGCTGGGGGCGGGACTTCACGGGGTGGAGGAGATTAAAACGCACCCCTTCTTTCATGGGATTGACTGGAACTCCATGGATATGTGATGTGAGAGACCTACACAACCTTTCTTTCATGGGATGACGAGAGCTCCATGGATATGTGATGTGAGAGACCTACACAACCTTTCTTTCATGGGATGACGAGAGCTCCATGGATAGGTGATGTGAGCGACAGACACTCCCCTGCTTTCATGGGATTGACTGGAACTCCATGGATATGTGATGTGAGAGACCTACACAACCTTTCTTTCATGTGATTGACTGGAAATCCATGGATATGTGATGTGAGAGACCTACACACCCCTTCCTTTATGGGATTGATTGGAAATTCATGGATAGGTGATGTGAGAGACAGACACTCTCCTTTCATTTGATTGACTGGAACTCCATGGATATGTGATGTGAGAGACCTACCCACCCCTTCTTTCATGGGATTGACTGGAACTCCATGGATATGTGATGTGAAAGACAGACACACCCCTTCCTTTATGGGATTGGTTGGAAATCCATGGATATGTGATGTGAGAGACAGACACACCCCTTCTTTCATGGGATTGACTGGAACTCCATGGATATGTGATGTGAAAGACAGACACACCCCTTCTTTCATGGGATTGACTGGAACTTCATGGATATGTGATGTGAAAGACAGACACACCCCTTCCTTTATGGGATTGATTGGAAATCCATGGATATGTGATGTGAAAGACAGACACACCCCTTCCTTTATGGGATTGATTGGAAATCCATGGATAGGTGATGTGAGAGACAGACACACCCCTTCCTTTATGGGATTGATTGGAAATCCATGGATAGGTAATGTGAGAGATAGACACACCCCTTCTGTTATGGGATCCACTGGAAATCCATGGATAGGTGATGTGAGAGACAGACACACCCCTTCCTTTATGAGATTGATTGGAAATCCATGGATAGGTGATGTGAGAGACAGACACTCTCCTTCTTTCATTTGATTGACTGGAACTCCATAGATATGTGATGTGAGAGACAGACACTTTCTTTCATTCATGGGATTGACAGAAGCTCCATGGATATGTGAGAGACATGGTGAAACAGCAGCCATATACCGTACTGTTTTAATCCTTTGAGAGGGTCCTTTAACGGGTCCTGTTAATGGACCTATTTCTAGTCCACCTCCCCTTCAGTAAAAAAGTTTGCATTTGTTGTGGCAAAAAATAACGCATACATGCCATATGTCCCAGATCGTCTGGGATTGTCCCGGTAATGCAGTGCCCGACCCGCAGTCCCTAAATTAGTTCATATGTCCAGGAAATCATAAAAACTGAGCCATACCTATATTAAATTAACTTTTGACAGACCACTAATCCCCTAATTTGTCCCCAAGGCAATGCATACCCGATTAGGCAACGTGTCATTAATAAGCAATTAACAGCAGTTGTCACACTTCCACTCTAATTGACCAGTAGATACTTGTCAATCAAGGATTGAGCTGACCAATTACGGGTTTATATTTCAGTGGTAAACTATAGCACATGGTTGCATAATCCAATCGATTTACTTAAAACCCTTGGACAAACAACCTTGGACAAATAGAAAGGCGGAGCGATAAATTTCTGTCTACTGGTTAATTGACTGCAATCAGTCACCAAGTAACTCCGCCTTGCAAGCGGTTGAAGGCAGAGCTTATTATAACAGTAAATTTTAGGTTGTAAATCATGGCATGACTTACTAGTTGATAAATTGAATTTCCTTTATAATTTTTTTCCCAATCAGCAAAACTCCCAATTCAATGTTTTCCAGAAGCAACATTTTTATTATGATATTATTATTACTGTGAGGTCATATACACAAATTTACATAATTATTTTGTATAATTCATGTTAATATATTAAATTTACATTGTGTTGGTTACATGGATTACATGACCCATAAAGTACAGATGTATCAAACAATAAATGTTTTTGAAATATTTCATGGTGAATTTTTAGGTTTTGAAGAATACATAAATGTGTTAAATATAAAACATCTTTTTTAGCTCACCTGAGCACAAAGTGCTCTGTGAGCTATTGGTATAGGGAACCTCTCCGGCGGCATCCGGCGTCCGTATGCCGTCAACAATTTGGACTGCTATCGTGATAAAGACTACATTTTTTATTCAACCAAACTTTCACAGTTTGTGTATGACCATCAGATCTCAGCAGACGCCAAAAATGTGCCAGATCGTGTTTTAAACACCAGAGTTATTGCCCTTTGTTTATTTAAAAAATATACAACGATGGACATAATTCAGGATAGAGACTTCATTTTTCATCCAATCTTCACCAATCTTGCACAGTTTGTCTATTACCATCATATTACAATTGAAGTCGAATATAAGCAAGATCGGACCAGAAGCACCAGAGTTATTTCCCTTTGTTTGTGAAAAAAATATGCAAAACTGGACATTATTCAGCATAGAGACTTCATTTTTCATCCAATCTTCACCAATCTTGCACAGTTTGTCTATGACCGTACGATTAAAGGTGAAGTAGAATATAAGCAAGATTGGACCAGAACACCAGAGTTATTGCCCTTTGTTCACGAACAAAATTTGCAAAAATGGACATTATTCAGGATAGAAACTTCATTTTTCATCCAATCTTTACCAATCGTGTACAGTTTGTCTATGAACGTAAGACTACAGGTGAAGTCGAATAATAGCATGATCGGGCCAGAAACACCAGAGTTATTGCCCCTTGTGTTGGAAAAAAACATCAACAAGTTATCAATGGTTGGCTTGCACACATGATTTTTTATTCAATGTTGACCAAACTTACACAGTTTGTGCATGACCATAAAAATTGATTGATAAAATTTGATTTCCAACAGTTGCAAGACATGCATGCAGTTATTTGTACATGCGACATTGATGTCTTCAGAGCCTGCATTAACATCATTTATCATCATTGGACAGAAAATTATCAAAGAAAAAGCAAAACTTTACCTTATAGCACAGCCATCGCAATTATCGCATTACAACTAGTTCTCCAAAACTGTTTGTGAAAAAGACATTAAAATCTACTGTTTCTGCATTTTCCAGAATTGTCAATTACTTACGGAAAAAGGGTCAGGTAAGAATATTGAGAAAAATGATTTGAGAACCATTAGCAAAAAAACCGCACATCCACTACCCAACTTTTAAATCAAAATTGATCATATCCCCCTCTGCGTATTGTTCAGATACCTTAATTTTCAAACCTGTCACAAGAGTATGGTCTTCATCTGTACCAGTTCTCAGGTGAGCGCTTTGGGCCATCATGACCCTCTTGTATTGAAATTATTAGTTCTGAAAGAAAAGCTTAAATTAAAATGCTAGAGAAATCGCTGCTCACCTGTTCAGATATATAGGTCGTGTTGTTTCTCAGATATGTATATACATGCATCATAAAGATGTATTTAGTGAGATACAAAGTTATTATCATTTACAGTAGTCAAGTGTTTTAAATATATTATTTTTTAACATTGCATTTAACACCAAATACCAATACCCCAAAACTATGTGAGAATATAATTATAATGTTTGTGCGAGTTTTTTTTACTTTTTTTAAGAGACTGGGAGTGAGTTTGTTACTTGATTTATGAATGATATATACCCTTTTTTTGTGTTGTCTGAATAGGCGACATAGAGGTGTTACTTTTGTCGGCGGCGGTGTCGGCGGCGGCTTCCCCTTTCGCTTGTCCAGAGCATAACTCTTAGACTATTAAAACTATCAGCATGAAACTTCATAGGTAGATATATCTCATTGAGGGGAAGTGCAGTGCACAAGAACCGTTACTCTGCATCTCATACTTTTGGAGTTATTGCCCTTTGTTTATTTGCATACTTAATTTTTGTCCGGATAATAACTCTAAAGAATATGAAAGCTATCAACTTGAAAACTCATAGGTAGATAGATCTCATTAAGAGGAAGTGCAGTGCACAAGAACCGTTACTCTAAGTTCACGTAAGCTATCCAGTGTCAGGCGACACATCTGACTCGCGGAGTTCTAGTTATTGGTAAAAGTCCCAATATTTCAATAAGCAGACATTTAAGAACTGTCCTGTTTCAATGTCACAAGAAGTCAACAAAACTCCGTTTAGAAATTGTATCCAGCTATTAAATTAATGTGTATTGTCATTTGATACAATTTTGGTAGGCTTTGTAAGCATCTGAAATGATTAGGGCTTTATTGTAAGCATATTTTATTAAGTAAGTGGTGTATTGTTTCAATCATGTTCATTACATGTGAAGATACCTTTTGAAGCCATATTATGGTGTGAATGAAAAATACTTTTTTGACATCGACATGTCCATCATTTTGTAACGAAATACGGACAAAAGCCCCTCCCCCCCTCGGACAAAAGCCTGCGCAATGTTTTTGACACCCCAGATATAAGCCCGCTTGTAATTTTAATGACCCGGACAAAAGCCCAACTGGTTTAAAACATGTAAATCTTTAATTATAATTATCGCCCACAGTTAGTCTGTAATTAATTATAATTAACGCCTAATTACAGCGCATGCTGTGGATCAAACAGGTTGTTATTTTTTAAAAAAAAATTATTTTGCAGCTAAAAAAACTGTTACTTTTCTGTGTATATATGTTGCAACAAATTTGCTGAAGTACCATAATCAAAATGGACATTCTCACAAGCAGAAAAGGCACGAAAAAGCTTCTCCATGAGGGGTCCATGTACACGTTTCTGGTGGTAACATCTCATAACTACAACATCGCATACATAATTAATTACAACGTTAAAAACCTGTTTGAATCACGGAAGCCAACTAAGTGTGGGTGATAATTAATTAAAGAATTCACCTATTATTAACGAGTGGGCTTTTGTCCAGGGTGTCAAAATCATTGAGCAGGTTTTAGTCTGTGGGTGTCAAAAACATTAAGCAGGCTTTTGTTTCGGGGGGGGGGATGTCACAAAAATAAACAAAATGATGTCATTAGAATGCGCATGTTTGCTGTATTCAACGAGGTGGACAACAGCTAAGTTTATTCCACGGGGTGTTATTTCGTCAATGAAGGCATGATGATGGGATAAAAAGGCTCGTGGTTTAGGTTTTCTAAGCCTCGCTAAATAAACTTATCTGTATTCAGCACTAACCTATTATTCTATATGTATATTGCAAGTGGTATGTGGTTTATTGTTGTGGTCAGAATGCACAAAATGTTTGAATATTTACATTGAGAAACGGACTGTCACAAAATGTTGGAATATTTACATTGAGGAACGGACTGTCACAAAATGTTGGAATATTTACATTGAGGAACGGACTGTCATGTGCACTTATTTCTGTTCTAATCTGTTAAATCTGCATGATGCTGTCATGCAATTTTGGACCACTTTATATTTTAATACTTTAAGTATATTAGTCTTTGTTTATATATTTATTATTTGTGCGTTGTCTGTATATACTTACTGATTCATTTCCATGTTAATATGATTGTACATCTTCTGATTAAATTCAGAACATGAGTCGTGTTTGTATCTTTTGTGTGCATATTTAAGAGTGTGTAATAAAAGCTGTTCCTTGCTCAAATTTTGAAAGTTTGTCGAAGATATACTCACCAGTGGCTGGATTTTACTGAACTCTTACTGGCAGACAGGCCTGGAAATTCGACCAAGCATTTCATGGTTTAAGTGCAGTGGAAACTTAGTTACAGGTGAACACCGCGATTTCGAACACCGTTAATTCGAATTAATCGCAATTTTGAAATATTTTTACGTTCCCAATGTTTTCCTTCTTTATTTAACTTAAATAACAATAATTAATTAAAAGTTGCCTATTTCGAAATCATCTCTATTTTGAACTAAAATTCCGGTCCCAACTACGTTTTTCACACATAATCATAAGTGTTTATTTTGAAGTCGCACCTAGCCCAAGCTGTCTACCAAAGGTGTGATGACTTAACAGTCGTCGCTCGGTTAAGTATTGGCACCGTCCATTGATCACAAGTTTATCAAGTGATGACTGACGCGTGGGTAAAAATTCAGCATATATTCAGTTATAATTGTGAGTAACAAACAATGCTGACAAATTTACAATCTTTACAATGTTATTTTCAAACCTTCATTATATATATGAACATCGTATATGAACATCGTATATACATACTGTGTTATTTAACTGCATGCGCAATTTTCAAAACTATAACATTTATTAATACAATGGGGAACATCGCCAAACTCCTCGCAGCGGTGACTTTTCCTATCAGTTAACAGTTATGCACCTATCAATATTTTTCCCCAGGGGGGGAGCGGCGGGCTGACCCAGGGGAATTTGACAAAATTAATCTTTTAGGGTCGAATTCCCTACCCTAGAGTCAAGCATATTTGTCTAAATCCCCTCAGTGGGAGATGCTATATGTCTATCACCATAATTAATATAGTCGAAGACTTTAATCGATCATTATCACAAGGTTGGAACATCGCTTTTTTCTAACTTTCCTATTTCGAACTATTTTCGTCGGTCCGAACGACTTCAAAATAGCGGTGTTGAACTGTGCTATGGTAATGTGTTCGTATGTGTCAAGTTTACATAGTTCAAACAACCCGCTAATGATCAAATTCTTGTTGACATAACATTGGAAAGTAAAACCATTATATCACAGACATAAGACACATTCCAATAATGATTATGCAGCATTTTTCGGTGATATATTGTGATCCAATTAGGGTCGGTGATGTATTGTGATCCAATTAGGGTCGGTGATGTATTGTGATCCAATTAGGGTCGATGATGTATTGTGATCCACTTAGGGTTGGTGCTATATTGTGATCCAATTAGGGTCGGTGATATATTGTGATCCAATTAGGGTCGGTGATGTATTGTGATCCAATTAGGGTCGATGATGTATTGTGATCCAATTAAGGTTGGTGATATATTGTGATCCAGTTAGGGTCGTTGATGTATTGTGATCCAATTAGGGTCAGTGATGTATTGTGATCCAGTTAGGGTCGGTGATGTATTGCGATCCAATTAGGGTCGATGATGTATTGTGATCCAATTAGGGTCGGTGATGTATTGTGATCCAATTAGGGTGACCAGACATACATTTGGCCTGCATATAAAAGTACGCTTACACAGTACTGTTGTAAATATGCGCTTACACTTAAAACCCCAGTTTTTTCTTTATGCAGTTGTTTGTTTGGACATCGAAGCAAATCTTGCCACTGAATGCAAACATAACATCACCATGTTGAACCAGCATATGAAAGTGAAACAAACCAAATTCTACTGGACTGTTTTGACCAATCTATGGTTTGAAATTCACATTGAAGCTCCCTTAACTATTGTTGTTACCCATCGTCTATAATGTGCAACGTGTACATGTATAACAAAGTAAGCACCAATTGCTTCGCAGTAACAAGTTTTGTTAAACTGGTCAAATCTTCGTTTTATTTTCAAACTGCAATGCTTTTCTGCTATTATACATTTTCACGTTCATAATATGAGCAAAGCAAGCATGTTTTTTTCAATGTTATAGGGTTACTTTCGATAACTTTGGTTCGTTTGACACCTAGATTGGTTCTCCATATATATAGCCTCTCGTTGGTCAAACTCCCTTAACTGGTTACTTCCCCATTGGTACTCTTCTCAGTTACCACTGCCACCACGAGTTAAAAGTACAGATTTGGAAGTTTTCAAAAAATTGAACCCGAGCTTCTTGAGCAGCCATGATGAAAGCTAGTGGTCGTCAACTGCTTACTTATAGTGCAATATCCAATTTTAGCTCACCTGAGCACAAATTGTTCAAGGGCAAGCTTTTGTGGTCAGTGGCTGTCCGTAAAAAATTACTTCAAAAATTTTCTCTGAAACCACTTGATGGAAATTAACCAGCCTTGGTAAGAATGTTCATTGGGTGGTCAACTACCAAAGTGCTTCAAATTATTTTGATTCGTTAAAAAACATGGCCGCCATGGAGTGGGCCTTTTTTCCTTATAATTATATATTGAAAACTTTAAAAATCTCCCTGTCAAAAATCACAATATGGATTTCAAAATAATTTCACAGAAATTTTACTTGGTTGGAAAAACATAGCTACAGGGGGTATGGTCTTTTTACCTGATATGGCTATATTGAAAACTTTGAAAATATTCTTGTCTGAAACCACTATTTGGATATAGAAATAATAAAATTCCTTCAAATTATTTTGATTTGTTAAAAAATGGACGCCAGGGGGCGAGTTCGTTTTCCTTATGACTAGATTGAAAACTATTCTTGTCTATAACCACTTTATTGGATACAATCTACCAAATTCATTCAAATTATTTTGAATCGCTAAAACTATGGTTGTCAGTTGTCCATCATTGATTTCCGTTTTCAGCATTTTACTTTAAACATCACTGCATCACTGAACACGCTACTTAATTTATGCCCGCCCCCCCCCCCCCCCTCGAAGAAGCTGGTATAAATTGCATTGAAAATGTCGGTCCATCGGTTTTTCTGTCCGTTTGTCGATAGACCAAACCTTTAGGCCTAGGTTCTTCAAACTTGATAGGTAGGTTGGTTATGACTAGTAGACGATCCCTATTGATTTTGGGGTCGTTTGGTCTAAGGTCAAGGTCAAACTGACCAAAATATTGTAAAAAACACCCAATGATTGTAAAACTTAAGGGGATAACTTTGCAACCCTTAGACCTAGGTTCTTAAAACTTGGTTGGTAGGTTATGGCTAATAGCGGATCCTTATTTATTTTGGTGTCCTTGGGTGAAAGTCAAACTGACAAAATATGATTTGAAAAAAACCACCAATAATTGTAAAACCTTGTTCGGGCAATAACTAGAAATCTTAAGGCCTAGATGCTTTAAACTTGGTAGGTACGATGGTTGTTCATGACTAATAGAGGATCCCTATTGATTTTGGGTTCCATGGGTCAAAGGTCAAGGTTAAACTGGCCAATAGTTGTAAAATCTTGTTCAGGCAATAACTATGGAACCCTAAGGCCTAGGTTCGTAAAATTTGTTAGGTAGGTTGGTTATGACTAGAAGTAGATAACTTTATATTATTGGGTCATCGGGTCAAAGGTCAAGGTCAGACTGACCAATTGTTGAAAAATCTTGTCCAGGCAATAACTATAGAACCCTTAGGCCTAGGTGATAAAACTTGGTAGGTAGGTTGATTAAGACTAGATGTGGATCCCTAGCCCGAGCAATAACTAGGGAACTGTAGGTCTGGGTTCATAGAACTTGGTTGGTAGGTTGGTCTGGGCAATAATTGAACAATGGCTGAGCGTAGGTTTTTCAAATGATGCCATTGATTCTAATGTTCATGAACCAATTACACAGTCAGTATCAATGTGCCATGGGGGCCATTGATAATTATAGTTCGTGCTTGTACACGCCATTTCGATTTATAAACTCTCAATTTCGACTTTTGACCTTTAAGTATGACATTGACTTTTGACCTACATATCTAGTTCATGCTCGTAACATGCTGTCTCATTAAGGAAAATATGTGTGCCATTTAATTAGAAAATAAGTCAATCTATGACCAAGTTATAGTCAGGACAAGGAAAAATCTAATTTTAACCTTTGACCTCTAAGTGTGACCTTAACCGTTGACGTATTGATCTGGTTTATATGCACTTCATCTTGTCACAAGAAGGTTAACATTTACGCCAGGTAGTTTTTAAAACCCATGGCAAGTTAGAGCACAGACAAGCAAAGTATCAATTTTGCTATTTGACCTCTAGGTGTGACTTTGACCTAGGGACCTGATTTATAAGCGGTACACACCAGCTGACAAACATTTGTGCCAAGTACTTTTAAGGTCCTTTCATCTATGGCTAAGTTATAATGTGGACAAAAAAAGCCAATTTATAATCAAAGGGCAATTACTCCCTGAAAATTCATCAGACCGGAACGACCAGACAATACGCTCATGTCCCCTAGTAGGAATGCTGCATATAAAGTTTCATTGAATTCGAGTTCTTAGTTCCAGAGATCTCGCGCGGAAACGAAAATATTCCATTAAATGTATTATTTTGAATATAAAAAGAGTAGTAATTCCCTGAAAAATCATCAGACCGGAACGACCTGACAATATGCGCATGTCTCCTTGGTAGGAATGCTGCATATAATGTTTCATTGAATTTGAGCTGTTAGTTCCAGAGATCTCGCGCGGAAACGAACATATTCCATTAACATGTGTTGTTGTTAATATTAAAAGGGCAATAACTCCCTGAAAAATCATCAGACCTGAACGACCTGACAATATGCGAATGTCCCCATGGTAGGATATGTTGCATATAAAGTTTCATTGAATTCAGCTTATTAGTTCCTGAGATCTTGCGCGGGAATTGAAAATTTCCTTAGAAAATGTCATTTTTTTAATCAAAAGGCAATAACTCCCTGAAAAATCATCGGAACGAACGACCTGACAATATGCGCAGGTCCACCCTATAGGGATGCAGCTATAAAGTTTCATTAAATTCGGGTCATTAGTTCCCGAGATCTCGCGCGGAAAAGAATTATTTGGACGGACGGAAGCACGGAAAGGCGGACGTACTTACGTACGTACGGACGGATCAACACACTTGATTCATATGTATTTTCAAAAAGTATGGGTATACATATGTTGAACAATTGGTTCAGACAGTATGGTTCCACAGAGTTATTGTTCAATGACTTCAATAGCTCTATTCATAATGGACTGACACAGAACAGGGAATATATTAATGAGTGTTACGAAAACAAAAACCACAGACACTACATGTATACATACTGAGTTCATATTTAATTCTTCATTTTACTGCATCTCAACACCATTTAACATGGATAATATTTTCACGATCCAGTTATGGATCATTTTCTTTTTGAAAAGTTAATATTGCTTTTGAATTAATTTTTTTAACTTGCATGTTATTACGTATTTCTTTTTAAATAGTTTTCATAATTCACATGTTATTACGTATTTCTTTTTAAATAGTGGTTTCATAATTCAATGATCATGATATTGTATATCATATAGTTTGGTATGGTAGGAATAAAACATGTTTCGTTATGAAATAAATAATATCAATATCAAAACGGTCATATTTGCAATAAAACAATATATCAATTGACTTTACAAAATGTACTTTCGAAAACGTAACAGCGCGTTTTTCAGTAGAATGGCTGTAATGTATCAAAAATAATGAAATTGTACAGACGATTTAAAAGTCAAATGCGTGCAACTATGTAAGTTGGGTTTTTTCACGAAGTTGAAATTTAGGGATATACTTACTACATGCTACATCAATGCAAACACATTGTATTGAGGGATCTTACACAATCAGTAAAATTCAGTTTCAGCAAAGGTTACTTCACCTTCGAATGGACATCTTGTTCTATTGGAGCCAGTTTTCATCGGCAGGAATGCAACGCTGCAGTTTCAACCAAATTTATGTGTGAAGGAAAACATGACAACATCTATCAAAGTGAATGTTAAGTTTGAAAAGGAAAGTGATTTTGTTCAAACCTCCAATTACTCAACCAACATATCGAATGGTTCGGTTGTGTTAGTGATCACACAAATTGACGCGTACTGGAACAACTCTCTTGTTTACGCCACGCTAAGTGATTCAGAGTCAAATATCGTTGAACTGATTTTACAAGGTAATGTTTGGAAATAGTAGTTTATATTACATACACTTTTGTTAAATGTTATGTAAATATATGGTTTACATGCAGTATTTTGTTTATTTAAACACCAGGAAACTGGTAAAACTGAAAATTTAATCTGAAAACGAATTGTCAACGAAAACATGGCTTCCTAATGCACTATAAATGCTATTTTATGATAGAAATCAGCTATTTTAAGACATTTGAATTAAATAAATAACACAGTATATAATACACAATGAGCAATTTAATAAAAACAAATTAGCAAAACCGTTTGAAAACATTAAAACCCCAAGTGGGTATCAAACTCACGACTAAGGAGGAATAGTTACAAAGAAATGACGGTAGATAGCACTTTGTCCAACTGTGCTGCTCTCATTCACGGTGAATATGGTCACCGCATACTGCTGAAATAAAATTGGAATGCAAAGTATACTTCGTGGAAAAAGTAGTTGAAAAGGCAAGATATATCTGTATTAAAATTCAAATATATATCAATCCATATACTTTATGGATAAAACCTTGAATTGCCCGGAACAAACTATGATTTAAGCCACACGTGAACGTTCAATTTTAGTCAAATAATGCTAACATGGTGTAGATTTCTGTCACAAACATGTACCTGTATTGAATGATATGCATAATTCGCATTTAAACCTTAAGTTTCAATATACAGTTTATAATTGCAAACGTATTTTTTCGACAAAAACACAGTGATAAGATGACAGTAACTTAAATGAGCTTCTATCACACGAATTATAGCCAAAATGGAAGAGAAATCTGAACCTATATCTAAAAATTCACTTCACAAATAAAAGACATGGACACTTTTTCAGTTCGTCTATGACGAGGGGCGAATTTCAGGAAAATATGTTGTAAGAATATTTAGTAGCGATAGCCACTGTGTTCCGTAGAACTAAAATTATTGTCATATAATGATGAAAACCCAGAGAAATTAACATTTTCTTGCACTACACTCTGTTTTTTTGTCCATAAGTATGCGGTGCCCATCCATTCATTATAAAAGTAATGTAGTTGTATTACATCAGTATACGGTGACCATATACACCGTGTCATTGGTAATGATCGATCGTGTGTCAACTATGGTTATTCAAAATACAATTCTGACGTCAAAATGTAAACATGAAAGGGGCCAAACAAACACAACCCTTATTATAATTTTTTTTTTTTTTCTCAGAATGCGTACACTCTTGTCCCATCAAATATGCCCTGTTTTAACCGTAATAATATGCCATTATTAATATCTTTAATAATTTCATATTTGTTTAAGAAATTGCACCATTGAGTTCCTTTTCGATGGCATAGTCCATTTAAGCTATGATTATCCGCATGGACATAGCTGTCGCTTTCAATAATCAATCAAACTGTTAGAGAATTCATCATTGTTATTTTGATTGTAGTAGAGCATATTGGACCCAAACAGTTAAACGTATTTCTTCAAAACGTTGTCATTGAGTGTGTGATTGGTTTTATGTTACTTTTCAATAGAAAACGCTTCATTTGATTTTAAAATTCGCCTCATTGAAGTGTTTGTTCTGATAAGTATCCACATGCGCCTGACTCCGAAGAACCCCGGACACCTGCTTACATATTTGATTGTATTTCTTAAATGTCCTTAAATATACTTAACTTTTTTCTGTTTAGTTTTACTCATGAGGGATATGAAATATTACGACCGCTTTTGCTATGTATCTGAAAATTTGCAGATTTCGACAATGAGTGCGGATATACTGAAGTGCTGTCCTATGAGTCTAGACCTGGAGAGTTTCTGCAGATCGTGATCTACATGTACTCGAAATATGAAATTGGCAATTTGACAAGTTATACACGAGAATACAAAGATGGGCCTGTTACGTATACGCACGGTCTTTGGTGTGGAGCCCAAGATGTTGATTACGAAAAAAAACTGGTTGGAAAATATAAATTAATTTTCACAATGTTCACAACTTTGGCTGTAGTGCAAAGTGTCGATGTTTTTTTGTGTGTTATGTATTGTGAAGGTGGAACCGATACTTTTTCTTTTTTTACCCAACATGTGTTACAGCTTGGTAAGTTATATATTTAATAGCTTCAATAATGCGATGTATTGTTTAAACCAAATGGCAAAAACAAAACTTTAAGATAAAGTAAAGTAAAATACGTAATTCTAAACTACTCAACCTTTTGAAAATAGTGTATTATATTGTCAGTACTTGCTGTGTATCAGGTACTATTAGTGGTAAACTTATTGACAAATATGTCGGATTTCACGTTGTAATGTCGGCGTTAAATAATAACTGAATGTTGGTTTCTGTCATGTAGTTGCTTCTCCTGCGCTTCAATTGAACGTCCCTGAGCTACGAAACGGTGAGCCAGTCAACATAACATGTGTCGCTAAAAACGTGTATGCAAGACAGATAGTAAGGCTAGCGATATTTCTGGACGATGAAATGATAACTTATGTAAAACAGTGGAATAAATGTGACGCGAGTAATAAACTATGTACGATCACCATCGCCGTGAATTCAGCAAACAGGACTTGGAATGGCCGCACCATAAACTGCACACACATGGTATTAGGGCATTGTGGGCAGTATGAGTACCGAAATTCAACTAGCAAGCCGCTTAAATACACATGTAAGTGGTATGATGTTTTAATTAGTAATACATTGTGTTGTTGTTGTTCTAGTTGTTGTTCTTTTGGTTGCTTTTGTCGTCAACGTGCCTTTACGTGAAAATATATTCCATATAATTTATTCATATAATAGTAGTTTCTAATATATCACGATACTTTATATATATTTTATAAATTAAAACCAAGATATGTATGATTAAAGATCCTCCGTCCAAACTAACGATTATACCACCAATGTCTCCGACGGAAGTCTCCTCTTGGCATCAGTTACATGCTGGGTGCGAGGTGGGCAGCTACAATGCCGAATGCCACTTTGAATGGACATCAGATATGAAAGACATACAGTTTAGCACCGTTTCAAATCACAACATTTCCAACACCGCCTTCAATGTTTCCGCGAACGCGTCAGGATATCTCATCACTTGTCACGTGACGTGTGAGGAGTTTGGTGTACATCTGAAGACCGATTACATTCTGGAAGTACCCAGTATGTGCTCCACTTAATTTAGTATGGTTTCTGCTATCTTGCATTGTTAAGACACAATGTAAACTAAGAGTATTTATTGTTATGCTAAGTGACAAATGGTTGAAGAATAAATAAATAATTTCCATTTAAAATATCAAATATGGTAAACCTCAGCTGCACTGGCAGGAGAGTGACACTTATTCCCATTTTTATTTCGACTGTGAGCATATACATGTTTTAATAACATGTACATCATATTGAATGCCAATTAGACACCCATCCGTTTCGACATAAGAACTTTGGTTTAATTGATCCTATAATCGTACTGTTGACGAACGGGAAGGTCCCCATGGGACGGCTCATTGAATCCAGAAAACCTGCACGCTCGGTCAAATTTCTGGTCAAATTTCTCTCATCCGTATCGAAATAGTGATCCCTGAAAATTCAAATAACAACAATTAATGTCAGGCTATTACAACGGAATGGTTGACACTCAAATGTTTGTCAGTTACTGTTTTAACTTAGAATTACCTGACGAACAATGATATCTGTAAAACTGATGGATGCTCTACAATGCGCTTTGTCAAGCAATATAAAAGCAATGAGAAGGGCAGAGATAGTAAAATGATCAAATAGCAGGACCAAATATGACATCAAAACTGTATGTGAGCATACCACACAAATACCACATGAACATGCAGAAGAAGCAAAATTGTAAAAATAAAATAAAAACAAAATAAAATATATCAAAGTGATGGATCATTGATATCATACGGTTATTTCTTCATAGTTATTTAACTTGCCATCAAGTATCATTGAATTCTATATAGCAGTTCCAGAGTAATAGACATGGCACAATTGAAATCTTCAAAGTCCCATAACTCCGAGAAAAATCATTGAAGCGGAATGTTCTGGTAATATGCATGCATTCTCTTGGCAATGAAGATTCCCATAAGCTTTATTGAAATCTGGCCAATAGTTGCTGAGAAATAGCCCGGACAAGACTTGTGCACTATGTAAAACTAATTCCAAAAATCTTAAAAGTCTTATAACTCAGAGAAAAATTATTGAAACTGAATATCCTGGTAAAATAACAACTCCTCTTTGTAATAAAGCGTCCAATAAAGTTTCATTGAATTCCAGCCAGTAGTTGCTGACAAATAACCCGGACAAGAACTGTTCACTATATAATAATTTCTGAAATCTTCCAAGTCTGATAAAAATCATTCAAGCGGACCATCCTGGTAATATGCACACCTCTTGGTAACGAAGCTTCCCATAAAGTTTCGTCAAAATCTGTCTAGTAGTTGCTGAAAAATAGCCCGGACAAGAAAGTCAAGAATTGTGCACTGTATACTAATTTCAGAAATATTCAAAGTCCCATAACTCTGAGAAAATCATTGAATCGGAACGTCCTGGCATTATGCACATCTACTCTTGGTAATGGAGCTACCCATAAAGTTTCGTTGAATTCCGACCTGTAGTTTCTTAGAAATATCCCATACAAGAAAGTGGGACGGAAGGACGGACGGACGGAAAGACGGACGGACGGAAAACGCGGCGACTATATGCTTCTCCGACATTTTTTCGGGGTGGTGGCATAATTAATATAATGCAAAGCACTATTGCATGTCGAGGTATGCTTGAAGCTACACTTACTCAATAGTCGCTCCTGCGTGGCACCAAGCACCTCATGCGTGGCACCGGTACTTTTCGGTAATTACTTGGTTTAGCTGTTGTTAATTGCTTAAAAATGTTGCAAATGAGCTGTGGGGCATGTATGTGTCTTATATTTTGAGTATGGATACTGTTTTTGTACAAAATGGATTATTTCAGTGTTTTTTCTTCGTTATTTGCTTCGCTCTCTATCGACCATGGATCAGGAAAATTGATGTAAATTTTTCAAAATGGAGAATTTCTGGACTCTGCTTCGCATATATGTTCTTAATTCAATTTATTGTCGAACGACTGTCTCCGATTTTTGATAAAATGCCTTAAAATATTAATAAAAACCAAACTTACCTCGCTGTGGTGGTTTTGAAAACGAAAGCGGAAACGCTCATGCGAGATTTCTCCGAGCTCCGGCTGGTGGCACGCAGGAGCGTTTGGTGGCCGTGTACAATGTAAACGCTCGATTTTCAATACTACAGTTTAAAATTTATAAATTGCAGTAATTTGTTGTCACAATATTCAGAATGAGAATCGGTAACAAGACAAAACATGTTCGCAACGAGTCAAAAATAACCGATGTAGCGCATTAAATTGGTGGTTTTATCCCAAGACAGTTGGGTAAATATTTCAGTTACATACAAGTAAATAGCGAAAGTAGGGGTGTCATTAGTTTCAAATTACATTTTACTATATTGACTATTATAGAAAATGTAATCGTAATAAATCACATGATAAACGCATTATAATACATATTACATACATTATCTTAAACAAGAGATGTTTGTAAACATGTATGCCCCCCGACTTGCAGCCAAGTCGTCAATATGTGCAATTGTTAAGCGATTTTTTAATATTGTATGTGCACATTAACACATGGGGAGGAAATTAAAGTTGATGCTTTAGAAAGTAAATATAAAGCTCAAAGAAAGATAGAGTATAATTATGGATTTATTTTTACAGTCTATTATATAAGGATACCTGTTTTCTGTTTGATTTAAACATCAAATAGGCCAACACATCTCTAGATATCCTGCGGAAACAAAATGGTCTACGGAGAAAACAGTTTTCATGTTACAGGCCCCTGCGACCTTGACCTTTGACCTGTTTACCTCAAAATTGATAGGCGTCTTAATTTCCTCCCGAGTAACCAGCATACCAAATTGGATGATCGTAGGTCGAAGCGTATTCTACATATCATGCGGAAACGAAATGGTCTATTGAGAAAACAGCTTTCATGTTACAAGCCTCTGTCACCTTGACCTTTGACCTGTTGACCTCAAAATCTATTGGCGTCTTCCTTTCCTCCCAGGTAACCAGCATACCAACTTAAATGATCGTAGGTCAAAGCGTTCTCTAGATATCGCGCGGAAACGAATTTCATGTTAGATCTTGACCTTTGACCTGTTGACCTCAAACTCAATAGGCGTCTTCCTTTCCTCACAAGTAACCAGCATGCCAACTTAAATGATCGTAGGTCAAAGAGTTCTCTAGATATCGTGCGGAAACGAAATGGTCTACGGACAGACCGACCGACCATCCGACCATCCGACCGACCGAGCGACGGTCAGGTGCAAAGCAATATACCCCTATTTCTTCCAAGGGGGGCATAATAATAAAAATGTAAGAAAACAGGTGTGAAATTTTGCTGTTTTGGTGAAGGACCCTTTCTGGTTTCGATTTACTAATAGCCTGCAAAGAAAAGAAGTAGTTCTCCGCAATACCTGTTTCTGAAATTACCCTCTCAAAAGACCGTTGGCTTCCGCCGACAGACTAAAACATTGATTTAAAGCTGAAATACAATATTTAAAATTGTCTTTCAGTTCTTTATGCTAAGTCATATTGCAAAACGTAATAGACCTATATGTTTCTACAGTTGCATCTGAAATTATATATACATATATATTTCATTTTTACATTTATATTTTACATATGTTAATGTTTATATATTTGTTTGACTAAAAGCTCTTGCGAGCTTCTGTTATATTGTTATTTGTCTTGCCGACTTTAAATAAATCTTATCTTATTGTAATGTATGCACAAAATAATAAAATAACTACCAATATCAATAGAATAAGTAGAGTCGCATCATAGCGTACAAAATAAATGTACAATTTCATTTATGATTAAATGCGACCAGTTTGATTTCAATAAAGATTGCTATATTGTGTACGTACCGTGTGTCTTTAAGTTTATTTTTTTTATATGCATTTTTCTATGTACAGCACAAATACCTAATCAATGTTTTTATTTACCAAATACCCAAGAATATGTCATTGTATTATTACTGTATCAAGTTGCAGTGGAATCTGCCGGCTTTGCCTGGCTGGTGCTCGTACCTACATTTCTTGGTTATGGCGTCTTAATACTGCTTCCAGGCGCAATGGCAATAAGACGTAGGTTGTCGATTATTTCATATTTTAAACATATGAATATTCATGTTGAAAGTAATACATTTAAACAGATATATAGTCATGTAGAAAGTAATACATTGGCATTACCTTTAGTATATGCGCAAGCATTCGAAATAAGCGGCCAATATACTTACTCGGTATGCGATAATATGACACATTTTCTGCATGCATTTTATCATTTTATAATTTACTAATAGGTTACACCAGTGTGACCTAACAATACTATTCTAATTTAATGTACGTTGCCTTAAAAATAAATGTCATTTAGGAAAAAAATAACAGCTTCTTGTTAAAAATGCCTATACATGAACAACAAACAAGTTCATTTTTTATTTTCATTTTATCACTGAAAGGAATTATAAAGGCAAGAAAGAAACGTCCTAACGGGTAAGACATTTTATTTGCATCTATTGATTAAAGTAATCTCTTTCTCTTTGAAACGAAGTGAGACATATTTAGTTTTTTCGGCGTAGCTGTTTAACCGAACTTTTGAACCTTTCTCAACATCCAATCAAATGTTGTGAAATTTCCCGCCAGTAGTCCCGAATGAATGAATCCTAACACCGCATCGGCTATTTAAGGTTGCTATGTGCAACATCCCTACAACAAAGCAGACGAATTTGTAAAAGGTTTTGGATATTTATGGCAAATTAAATAATTGAATAACAGTTCGCACAAAATGAGAGCTTTCGTATATGTCATTTGACATGACATTTGACATGTTAAAGAGCAATAAATGTGATGTTTTACATGAACACATTTGTTACATTTGAGTGTTTTCTTTTATATTCGTACACAATAGGCACAGTGACTCTTTAAATATCAAATTTGTCTAAGACAATTCTCCCACCAGAGGGATGGCGTATATTTAAAGGGCGAAATGACCCTACGCTCGCTCGGCTGCAGGTCAGTGTAGGGGTCAACATTTCTCATGGCTATTAATAAAATCAAAACGCTGACAGCGTAGAAACACTGTTGGCGAGAAAAGAAACTAAAAACAAATTATGAGAGTATTTTTCGGCGTAGCTGTCTAAGATCACTTTTGACCTAGATTTCTTGCGATAATTATGCAGCGGGAAAATTGAATGCCAATAGAATAGGGCAAATTTTCTAATTTTAGGGAATGCAAACTTCAAACAATGGATTAACGTGTAACAATAACTGTTGCATACTTTTGGGGATTAAAAATTTGCACAATTGTTACAAAAGCGGTTAAAATGAAGTTATAAACATATCCTCGACATATAATCTAGAACTGAGGCTAATTATGAACGTATGTTCTCATTGTATGCCATAAACAGAATGCTGTATTCATTCACGTAACGAAATAACTATTTTGTTTAGCCTACACTTATATAAGCAGTACGCTCTATAAATGGCAATTGTGCAATGTTCCCATTCATAAATCTCATTCGCAAAATTGCCGGTCCATGTTGCCCATTGATTCTAGCGAGTTCATCATATTCCAGAAACAGTAGTGCCATTCTATAAATAGCGCGCGTAGCTAGCAACCGTTGTATAGCTGTGTTAATATACTTGTACATGCATCAAAAATAGCGTTCCGAGAATCATAAACCTAAAAATTTCAATAAATGGGGAATTTATATTTATAAACTTACTGTTAATTTGAATTAAAATTGTGGTAACGATTTATTAACGATTATTTATAATTGCATCTTTCTATCAACTTCTCAAGTAGATGTTACTTAATCTGTAAAAAGATGCTTCATTTTCTATAGATAAAATGTTACAAAAGAAGATTCGGAATACGTCGAATTGTTATTCGCGTAGCATGAATACACAATTTGCAATACTAATTATACACAGGAACCCTTTATATATCATATTTCTACTGATATAATTGAAATTTGTCATATTCTAATGAATTTTTATGTTTGCGTTATCAAAAATAAAGTCTTAACATTTCAAAAATCGCTGAATGTTTTCTGACTATTGCTTTCTATTGGAATGAACAGTATAAATGCTTTTTTGACTTCAAATCGTTATTATATTAGATAACTAACATAACTGGTATATTACAGGTACTATAAATAACTATATAGACTCGTCTGATACATAATAATTTTAATTCATTCCCGAAATTATTGTCTTACATTGTTAATTTGTTAAATTGGCTTGACAAATTCAGATAACAATTATGTTAACCTAAATTATTTTGGTTATTCATATATCACTGGTAAAAACATGGAGCTGTATGATATGTTTATTCACGGCATAGATATTAATGATAATTTTATTTAATTTTTAAATTAATAAATTTATCTCTAATTAACTTTTGGGTCCGAGAAGTTTTCTAATAGTGTCCGAAAAATCTGGGGTCCAATAAATCTTATATTGGTGGGGACCAAAAAAACTGGGGTCTGAGAAGTCACGTAACCGATCATCTTGGCCGTCTGTTTAGGTAATTTTTAAATGCCATCTCAATATTAATTTCAACGCCGATTGTCTTTTTTAAAGACATTTCTTGTTTATCAAAAGGAACACTTATTGAAGCTAGTGACCTGTCTGTTATATCATTTCTACAAAACAATCTCGAAACTCATAACTATACACTCTACTTAAAAAAAAATTAGTATAAACTGGTATTTGACCTTATTGAAGATGGAGATCCAGGCCACTGTTTTTTTTGCAAATTAAAACTAATATACCGCGCGTCGAATTCAATGCTATTTATCTAGGACATTTTCTTCATTATTTTTTTTGTAATTCGTGGGAGGCATATATTTTTGTGCAAATTTAAAAAGCAAACAGAGTTATATGCATACAAGTCAATCTACAACGGGTAAAAATAGTCGATGAACCGTATATGTTCGAATAAATATTCAGTGCTTTTTATCACAAGCTCTATTTTCGCTAAATACCAAGTTAAATAAAAATAAGTTAAATTAGTAAACACATTCAAGACTCTCTTTAGAAGTATAATGCTTTTCCATACATGCTTATTCACTTGTAGATGTGGACTAAAAGGATTAGATGTGGACTAAAATGGATTATTATTGTTGTTTATTGTGTTTTAAGTCGGATCTGTTTCTTGTCATCTATTCATAGAAAGTAGCATCGATAACAGGAAGCCTTACTGCTCAGCGAGCAAAGCGCAGTAATTTATCGATTTACTCACTCGTAGCCTTCAAAGTAAAGAAGTACTTCCCTCAAGACCGATTTCTGAATGCACCTACTAAATTGCGCTAACAGTCTAACAAGAAAAACAACGATGCAAAGCATCGTAAGGCGCCGTATAATTGCGTAATAGAAGAAAAGGAACCCTACATGAAATAAAAGTAAATATGTACGATAAAGTTAATAAAACAGTAAACAAATATTATCCTGGGGTTGCAATTATAAATTAAGATCCTTGTAAGAAAACGAAACTATAAATATCCTTATTAAATTCCATCATTATGTAATGTCCGTATAATAATCCGATCTTAGCACCTCATGTTTGTCATTAATGATACTTTAATGATATAAATAATTGACATTAACATATATATTTTACGAAGAGTTGCTACGTAAGAAAACAATAGCGTAAATGCATATCAGCACCATATCAATGCGCGGTCACATAATTATTTATACTATGCGTACTTAATGAAAACAATCGACAGGGCACATTCACAAAAATAGGATTTCACATCATTTTTTTAATAACCAAAACATGTAATTATATTAGATGATTGGGACATAAAATAGAATCCATTAAAAGAAACAAATTTCGCAAGCGTTTCTGTGTATAACTATAATAGTAGACAATTAATTCAAAAAATATGAACAAGAAATAAAATAACAATAAAGCTAATGTTTGGAATTTTATTACAACGTATACCGATGCTCCCGCCATAGTCTATTTATAGAACGATATAACATCTATTTTTATGTTCAATAACCTGTACAGTAGTAGTTAGGAGAAAACTGTAAATCGAAATAATTCCAAACAAAACACAACCGTTATTCATCTTAACATGCATGGTCAGATTATAAATATACATTCTCTATTCAGTATAAATGTTATTTTCTATGATCAAGTTTTCTGGATTTTGCGTATTTTAACACAACTGACATCGGCTGCTGGCCAGGAACACTACGAGATATTTACTGAATGAGTCACTTCTGTTGAACCTGTAATTGGAGCAGGTCGCTTACTCCGTTTGCAGTGTGTTTAACGCAGTAGGCGCATGCCTCTCACTCTGTTTCGTAATTGAGCAGCAATTAAAAAGACGATTGTAGCTTTTATACGCTTTCAAACATAATTAATTTCTAAACTAAAAATAATCTTCAAGCAAATAATGCAAGATTGTACCTCTCAATTGGATTCAGGGACTTCAGGCAAGTGTTTGTAAAAATACAATATAATACATTCTCCTTCCAAATGCTACCGGTCAGAGTCATCACATATAGACGCCGCGCTCATGAGCGGCGCCAATAAAATTACAGTGTACAGGTGTATAGGCGAGATACTTGAAACAATATCGTTGTACATATTCTTTACAACTGAACGAGATTTATTTAGTCATACATATTTTAACATATTTAAGCGCGTGCATTCTTCGGACAGAAATGTACTCGGTAATACAAGTTTATTGTAGTGTATGTACCGATTATTCGATGTATTATTACCGTTTATGCATCATGTTCTGTGTTGATAATTATATTGTTTTAATTTTATTAGATAATCCTTAATTAACAGAAGAGCATATATAAAATATTGTTGTTCAAAAACACATATGTGTAACATATAACATATCATTATAATGGTATGTTAGGAGGCGAAAACAATTCCATGTATTTAGTATTTGAGCATTGTCTGCTATTCGGATCTAGCCTTAGTTGCAATGTTTTGAATATTTATGCTGGAAGTTCATTTAGTATTTGAGCATTGTCTGCTATTCGGATCTAGCCTTAGTTGCAATGTTTTGAATATTTATGCTGGAAGTTCAATTTACTTTCCTTATTTGCAAAATTACCAAAAACGCCGAATATATATATTATATATTTTTAAAGATATTTCTTGATTGAAAATTATTTAAAATTAATCTTTATTATTTGTTTATCACGACCATCAGTAGTTCAATAGGAGCTTATCTGCGGATGCAGCTTTTATGTAAACTAATTCAGGTAATATACTTATCAGTTGCGATGTTCATTTCAGAAGAGAGGACAGCACAGAAATGCGACCGACCGATCCTGCCTCTACAGGTTTCTTAAACAATCTTGTATTGTGTTAAATCTTTAAAGGGTATCAACTTTTGGAACGCTATAGGGTCGCTAACTATAAAAATTACTAATATTTAAAGTGTCAGGGAACACCTGTTTATACTTTGGAGTAGCGAAATGTATTTTGCAAACTTACTTCGTACAAAAGTTAATATTTGTATATAAACAAACGTAATTTCATTCAAACGTATTAACAGTTAGTTATTACAAAATGAAATTGAATTTAAACGTAATAATATTCGCTGTATATTTTTTTACAAAAATGTTTAGTTAAGAAATAGTTTTGCGTTTTGTGATCTTATTTCGAACTCACGAAATAATATTACATTTAAACGAAACAGAATTATGTGCAAACGAAATTCCATAATGTTTTAACAAACAAAGTATTACGTTGAAACGAAATATTTAAAGATTTTACACAGTAATAATACCTATTACGAACTATAATCGTTTCTACGAAATAATGTTACGGCTTGTTTTATGAATATAATATTTCATAACTACAAACTTGACAAAAGGTATGCTTTAAAATAAATGTACATAATGTCAGTGTTGTACTTCCGATTACTGCATTTATCATATTTACATACAGAATTTTGGACGAACGATTTTCATGCTTCAAGTCGGTATGTTCAACAAGACGGAAATGTGTGCGTAAAGCATAATTGCATTACATATTTCATCGAACGTTTTGCTCCGTTGTTTTCCATTAATGAACCATTGTTAGGCGTAAAATAAATATGTTTGTTTCCGGTTACCCTACCTACCCTGAAAAAATGCCCCGACCCTAGAACATTTTGTTGGGTTTGTCAGATTGATTTTTGTTTTATGTACCTTTTTCAATAATTAAATGTGTTCTTGGATAAATGTTTTGTTTTGATAGTATCCACTTATAAACAATGTTTAAGGATATAACTGATATGTTTTGAATATTTATTCAGTTTTAGAATCTTCAAGTTGACCATTTACCAAATAAACAAATGAATAAAAATAATAAATCCCGACCTACCTACCCTAATTTTTTTGGGCATATAACCTGAAACAAACATATTTTTTTTACGCCTTATCTACTAATACGTCCATTGTATTTCAGCCGTTATGTAATTGTTTGCCTGACCAGATGGAAGGAACGGAACAGCCGATGATCCTGTAATACTGACGGGTTTTCTCGAAACAAATGTTTGATAAGAACAACAATTTGGCTTAAATGTATCTCTTACCTTTTCTCCAAAATTAATATTTGTAATGTTGGTGGTGGTGGTGGTCAGTGAAAGTGGTATTGAAGATGACAATTATAAAACAGAACTGTTTTTAATTAGTTTTGGTTCTTTTTTTGTCCCTTGGATAACATTGTGTACATTATGCTTTTCACTGAGTAAGTCAAAAAGTTACTGTTGTAAATATAGTAATGATTTGTTTGCTTTCACTGAGTAAGTCAACTAGTTACTGTTGTAAATATAGTAATGATTTGTTTGCTTTTCACTGAGTAAGTCAACTAGTTACTGTTGTAAATATAGTAATGATTTGTTTGCTTTTCACTGAGTAAGTCAACTAGTTACTGTTGTAAATATAGTAATGATTTGTTTGCTTTTCACTGAGGAAGTCAATTAGTTACTGTTGTAAATATAGTAATGATTTGTTTGCTTTTCAATGAGTAAGTCAACTAGTTACTGTTGTAAATATAGTAATGATTTGTTTATTTTTAATCTTAATGTTAATAAATAATATTAGTGTTAATAAATACAAGAATTATGAAATGGTGCTTCACTCTAGTTTACCAAAGATGTATGTGGATAATATATTATTCGGTATTTTTTGTATCTTAAGTAAATAATTAAACATATGTGTATGTATTCTGTGGGGACTGTACGTTTCCGAGGAAGTTGTCCTCATTGTATCATGTTAACGTAGGCTGCGTTCCAAAGTGTATGTGTATAATTGAGGCGTGTCATGGGCTTAATGCATGTGCGTAAAGTGTCGTCCCGGATTAGCCTGTGCAGTCCGAACAGGTTAATCCAGGACGGCACTTTCAGCCTACAGTGAATGTATCATGCTGCCCCAAATAGTTGCCGCTTTGCCCGTCCGTCCGAATTCTAATTTAACTGCAATTCAGTTTGTCTGGGTGTGAAACGAATTTCCGAGCTGATGATTTTATCGATCAAACTCCATGTCCGTCCGTCCTTCCGTCTTTCCGTCCTTCCGTCCGTCCATGTTCGTTTCCGCTCCATAATTTCTTATTTTCCAGAAGGATTTTAATATAACTTCAGATAATTATTCTACATTACCAGACAATGTGTCGCGTACTTCACCCATGCACGTATGTCAAAGGTTAATATCACAATTCAAGGTCAAAGATCAAATATTGGTATATTGTTACCGGTCCATTACTTCTAATGCCATGACGGATTTTAACATTACTTTAAATTATTATCCCCCATGACTAGACAATGTTTCGCATAAATGAGCCATGCTTGTCTGTTAGAGGTCAAGGTCACAGTATGAATACAAAAGTCAAACATTTGTATGGAGCATACATTGTTTTCTGGCATAGTGATTTTCAATTTACTTGACAGAAATGATGAGCATCTTAAGATGGTAAGATGCGCAAGAACCAGGCATGCATTTTAACCGTCAAGGTCAAGTATAGAGGTCAAGTATAAAAAGGTTCATGTCTATTTTGTTTCCGCTCCATATAATTTTAAATGCCTTGACATATTTTTATAAACTACCGGTACATCTCATTAGGACCAGACCGCGTCTTTGCGACAATGCGACGATGCAAGAGATTTGGGCGATAAATACTGCTGTGTACACTTCAAAGACACACGAAATATGGACGAAATTTCTCAGTGCGAGATCTGCAGATTATACAACTTAAAGAGTCGCATCGTCGCGGTAAAGAACAGGTCGAAATTTAACTGGCGGAAACAGGATTTCGTAGAAACAGAAACGACATGAATTTTCCACACAACCAGCGACAATCCGTCTTTTCCCTGACTGGCAAACTTTATCCGAAAATAATAGTAATTAAGGCAACAAGCGCTTAATAAAAAAAAAAATTCGTTTGCTCACACAAGTGAACATTGTGTCGTTAAACGCAATTAAACACTCAGAGCACGAAGTAATCATAAAACAAAAAATGATTAAAATTTGAGTCGTCTTGGAACTGTAACCGTGCTAAAAAAATCCCAAGCCACAATGGGAATCGAACCCCGGACCTCCCGGTTCCTAGGCAAACGCTCTACCGCGTCGCTATAAAATCTAGCTCATATAGCAAGGCAGTATAAGTGTCCCTTATACATCACCCTACTACATACCCTCCCTCCATGCATGAAATTCTTCCACGAATGTCCTTCTGCCTTGACATCTGTGGGATGTCGTACAGATCACAGTGCGTTATTTACGTTGGGCGCCAATGTATCCCAGCTGAAAAAAATCCCAAGCCACAATGGGAATCGAACCCGGGACCTCCCGGTTCCTAGGCAAACGCTCTAAAAGCTAGCTCATATAGCAAGGCAGTATAAGTGTCCCTTATACATCACCCTACTACATACTTGGTTCCGTCTCTAGCTGTCTAGATGGTCTAGGTGGTGGTTTTGGCGGTGGTTTAGGTGGTCTAGATGGTGGTGTCTTGTTGCTGTCTCTACTTGCTGACTGCTCATCTAAGTGCACGTCATCCTGTTCGTCCTCACCCTCTTCTCTTTCTTCTCTTGGTTCTCTTGCTTGTTCTTCTGTAGTTCCTATTTCTGTTACCGCAGTTCTACTCATTGTATCTTCATTTTGCTGACCGGTCAGTCGCTTTCCTAAATTTACACCTGTAAAGTCAATGAAACATGATTCTGAATCACTCGAATCAGAATTAAAATTATTTGAATGATTAACAAGTTCTTGGTCATGCATATCAAAAATGCTTGATTTAATTTCTTGCTTTTTATCACTCACCACAAGTTTACTCTTCCTAGAAGCTGGTATAGGCATATTGCCTTCAACCTTTTCTCTTTCGGCAACTGGTAACAAATGATTTCTATGCAGTGTTTTCATAACACCGTCCTCGTCTTTTACAACAAAAACAGGAATGTCTTTGTTTGGTTGGTTCACCACCTCAAATATCTTGACTTCAAACTTGTCTGCAATTTTGTGATGGCCAGTAAATGCTTATATTTTTACTATAACTTTATCACCTTCTTCTAATTGAGAGCACGAGACTCTTAATCTCGGGGTCGTGGGTTCGGGCCCCACGTTGGGCGCCAACGTAACCCAGCAGAAAAAATCCCAAGCCACAATGGGAATCGAACCCGCGACCTCCCGGTTCCTAGGCAAACGCTTTACCGCGTCGCTATAAAAGCTAGCTCATATAGCGAGGCAGTATAAGTGTCCCTTATACATCACCCTACTACATACATCACCCTATTACAGAACTTTGTCTTATCCGGTTAAAAGGCAAGCTCTGACACTCCCTGACTTAATACACTGGCAAAATTAACGTTTTACAGCATGTCCATGTAATTTACTGAAAGTATTAAGTCATTGTAGGTAATACGACAGTCCATTTCACAGGTAAATGACTCAATGGTAAGACGTCCATTTCACAGATAAATGACTCAATGGTAAGGCGTCCATTTCACAGATAAATGACTCAATGGTAAGGCGTCCATTTCACAGGTAAATGACTCAATGGTAAAGCGTCCATTTCACAGATAAATGACTCAATGGTAAGGCGTCCAATTCACAGATAAATGACTCAATGGTAAGGCGTCCATTTCACAGGTAAATGACTCAATGGTAAGGCGTCCATTTCACAGTTAAATGACTCAATGGTAAGGCGTCCATTTCACAGGTAAATGACTCAATGGTAAGGCGTCCATTTCACAGGTAAATGACTCAATGGTAAGGCGTCCATTTCACAGATAAATGACTCAATGGTAAGGCGCTCATCAGAGCATAAGAAGAGTTGAAGTTGCGAACAGAAATAAAATATGAAACGAGCAGAAAAAAATCACTGACGTCGCAAAACATGCCAGTAAGTTTATTTATTAAAAAAAACACATAAAAGAATACATCATTGCAAGCGTACCGCTTTAACATCGATTCCATTAGCAATATTTATTTGGCGACTTTCCACGTATATCAGATGTTTGATTTTACAAAATCATCATTGCTATGAATCGCTGAAATACAAAATCACCATTGCAATGAATCGCTGAAATACAAAATCACCATTGCAATGAATGGCTAAAATACAAAATCACCATTGCAATGAATCGCTGAAAGCACTAGTTACATATATAACATTTTAAATAATGTGTAATCTTACAACTGTTTATTCTGTAACACTATTTTGCACTGAAACCGGTATACATGAACTTCCGTTCTGTGTTTTGAAGATTCTAAAAAATATGCAAAATGTATTTTTAAGTGAAAGGCGTGCATTCGTATTCAAAACGTACTAATATATATTATATACGTGTTATTGTGTTTCAATTCAATTGTTATTGGAACGTTAGAAAATTGGTTGTCGCTTTTGAAGTATTTTTTTTAACTGTTAGCTCGTCATTTCCTAATGTTACACATTGTAACATTTTAAATAAACATATCCTATCATATACATGAGCTATATAATTATAAGCGTATTTCGACAATAAGTCGATAGTTACATATTTGAGATAAATTCTGTAAGGTTTGGTGATGATGTTGTTAGATAGTCACCATTTTATAAGCATGACATAAAGAATATTTAGCAAATCTTCAATCTCAAGTCATCGCACACGACCTGTGCATTCACCGCAATACATTTAGAGGGGAGTACCTTATAAATTAAATGTGTAGTATATGTACATATGTATAGCGAGTTTAAAGTTGTACTGATATAAAATAACAGGTTTCGGATCATTAAGGTATGTATGAATATTCTTTGTCTAGCTGAAATACTATTAGACCAATACATGTATATAAATATTCTTGCACTGCTTTTATTAATTGTCAACACCTATGTTAATTTTAATTTATCAAATGAATCACCATATAAGTGATGTGTCGAGAAACTTTGTTCTTTTGCTCAGTGTACTGCTGCTTTAGCAAATACAGTTTTCTTAAATGAACTCCAACAGATGTTGTTATTATTATGCGTTTAAATTATATGGTCCGCGTAGTGACGTTTATAAGCGTTAATCTATTATTGTTCTGTGCCTAATCTATGATATTGGCCCATCGTGTTATCGAATCAGCTTGTTGTCCCGTCACACTTCTTCCATCGTGTTATCGAATCAGCTTGCTGTTCTGTCACACTTCTTCCATCGTGTTATCGAATCAGCTTGTTGTTCTGTCATACTTCTTCCATCGTGTTATCGAATCAGCTTGTTGTCCCGTCACACTTCTTCCATCGTGTTATCGAATCAGCTTGCTGTTCTGTCACACTTCTTCCATCGTGTTATCGATTCAGCTGTTTGTCCCGTCACACTTCTTCCATCGTGTTATCGTATCAGCTTGTCGTCCCGTCACACTTCTTCCATCGTGTTATCGAATAAGCTTGTTGTCCCGTCACACTTCTTCCATCGTGTTATCGTATCAGCTTGTCGTCCCGGCACACTTCTTCCATCGTGTTATCGTATCAGCTTGTCGTCCCGTCACACTTCTTCCATCGTTTTATCGTATCAGCTTGTTGTTCTGGTTACGCATGCGCAAATAAATTCCTTCTTTGTTACATATAAAATATTCAAAATTTGATCTCACTTTTCACCATGACCAAGCTACTTTCCAATATATCACCATACGTTGTTGGAAAGATGAGGACATAACCTTTTGAAAAATAGCATGTCAAAAATATTTATCTTAGAAAAAACACCGGTTTTGACGGCTGCCATTTTGCGCATGAATACATGGGTCAAAAGTTATGAAGCTGGAAACCACTAGACAAAAAGTAGTGCACAAAACAGCCTTTTTTTCTTATTGCTTACATATATACCTTTAAAATGATACCAAAACATATCATTTTAACTGTATTTTACAAATTATATGCATCCTGCACTCAACCATATGTGCTTATTATCTTACTGACAGCATGTAACCCTGAGGATGTGACTTCCGTTTTGGGGTAATTAGACCTTCTGTCACACTTCTTCCATCGTGTTATCGAATCAGCTTGTTGCCCTGTTACACTTCTTCAATCATGCCATCGTTTTATCGTATCAGGTTGTTGTCCTGTCACACTTCTTCCATCGTATTATCGTATCAGCTTGTTGTCCTGTCACAATTCTTCCATCATGCCATCGTGTTATTGTATCAGGTTGTTGTCCTGTCACACTTCTTCCATCGCGTTATCGTATCAGCTTGTTGTCCTGCCACAATTCTTCCATCGTGTTATTAGATCAGCTTGTTGTTCTGTCACACTTCTTCCATTGTGTTATCGTATCAGCTTGTTGTCCCGTCACACCTCTTCCATCGTGTTATAGAATCAGCTTGTTGTCCTGTCACACTTCTTTCATCGTGTTATTGTATCATCTGTTTGTCCTGTCACACTTCTTCCATCGTGTTATCGTATCAGCTTTTTGTTCTGTCACACTTCTTCCATCGTATTATCGAATCAGCGTTTTGTCCTGTCACACTTCTTCCATCATGCCATCGTGTTATCGTATCAGGTTGTTGTCATGTCACACTTCTTCCATCGTGTTATCGTATAAGCTTGTTGTCTTGTCAGAATTGTTCCATCGTGTCATCGCCTAATCGTATCAGCTTGTTGTCCTGTCACACTTCGTCCATCGTATTATCGTATCAGCTCGTAGCTCTGTCATAATACTTCCATCTTGGTATTGTGTCGTCCTGTTACAATTTTTCCATCGTGCCATCGTGTTATCGTATCAGCTTGCTGTCCTGTCACGATTCTTCCATCGTGCAATCGTGTTATCGTATCAGCTTGCTGTCCTGTCACGATTCTTCCATCGTGTTAACCGGTCAGCTTGTTGTCATGTCACAATTCTTCCATCGTATTATCGTATCAGCTTGTTTTCCTGTCACACTTCTTCCATCGTGTTATCGTATCAGATCGTTGTCCTGTCATAATTCTTCCATCGTGTTATCGTATGAGCTTGTTGTCCTGTCACACTTCTTCCATCATGCCATTGCGGTATAGTATCAGCTTGTTGTCCCGTCACACTTCTTCCATCGTGTTATCGTATCAGCTTGTTGTCCTGTCACAATTCTTCCATCCTGTTATCGAATCAGCTTGTTATCCTGTCACACTTCTTCCATCGTGTTATCGTAACAACTTGTTTTCATGTCACACTTCTTCCATCGTGCCATCTTGTTATCGTATCAGCTTGTTGTCCTGTCACACTTCTTCCATCATGTTATCGAATCAGCTTGTTATCCTGTCACACTTCTTCCATCGTGTTATCATATCAGCTTGTTGTCCTGTCACACTTCTTCCATCGTGTTATCGAATCAGCGTGTTGTCCCGTCACACTTCTGTCATCGTGTTATTTAATCAGCTTGTTGTTCTGTCACACTTGTTCCATTGTGTTATCGAATCAGCTTGTTGTCCTGTTACACTTCTTCCATCGTGTTATCGTATCAGCTTGTTGTCCTGTCACAATTCTTCCATCGTGTTATTGGATCAGCTTGTTGTCCCGTCACACTTCTTCCATCGTGTTATCGTATCAGCTTATTGTCCTGTCACACTTCTTCCATCGTATTATCCTATCAGCTTGTTGTCCTGTCACACTTCTTCCATCATGTTATCGTATCAGCTTGTTGTCCTGTCACACTTCTTCCATCGTGTTATCGTATCAGCTTGTTGTCCTGTCACACTTCTTCAATCATGTTATCGTATCAGCTTATTGTCCTGTCACACTTCTTCCATCGCGTTATCGTATCAGCTTGTTGTCCTGTCACACTTCTTCCATCATGTTATCGTATCAGCTTGTTGTCCTGTCACACTTCTTCCATCGTATTATCGTATCAGCTTGTTGTCCTGTCACACTTCTTATGTGCGCACCACCGAACCAATATGGCAGAAATTATAAGCATAGGTCTTTTACGGTCAAAGCAATTAAACAAGACGGCCATGATGGATCTATATCGTTCACCTGGTTCAGTAGCACGATGTGATGAAACATGATACAAGAGAGTAAAAAACTTTAAAAGTCTGTCAAAACCCAGTAGACGTTTTTATCACTCAAACTAAGTTTTTATCACAGACCAATATCCGATAAGAAAAAAATATTTAATGGATGACTTCAAACAGACCAAATGTAATAATATGTCCTTACAGTTAAAAAAAACAACACCTTGTTTACATTATTTGACAGAGTGACTTTGTTTTTGACCTCAGATGATCCGCATTTTATCAGAAGCTAGATATTATGAAAGACAACAGTCTAACACGTTTCAACCTGATCTGATCTGATGAAAATCGTGGTCCCTAGAGTGTTAACATTGATAAAGACTTTATTGGCCCAGTGACTTAGTTTACGACCGTACATTACCCATACTTGATCAGAACCTACCGGTATATTTTAAGGACGACAACAATCTGACCAAGTTTTAAGGATCTGGTGAGAGAGGTGGCTCCTACACTGCAAATTATTATTTTTACTTTTTTTGACCTAGTGTCGTTTTGTTTCAACCGACCTGAGCTCTATTCGAACTGTATCCAGTTTTCATAAAGGTTAACATTCTGACAAATTTTCAAACTGATCAGAAAAACTTAAAATTATGTCAGTTGACCTAGTGACCTAGTTTCTTACTGCAGGTGACCCATATTTTACCAGAGCCTAGAGTTCGTAAAGGACAACATCTGTCCATGTTTAAACCAGATCTGATGATAAATGGCGGTCCAAGGCGGTAAAATATTGTTTATTTCACCAGTGACCTAGTGTTTCAACCGACCTGACCCATATTGGAACCGTATCATGATTTTATAGAGATGAACGTTCTGGCAAAGTTCAAACCTGATTAGAGAACAAATAAAGCTGCTAGATCGAAAACGTCACCTAAAACTTCGAAAAAAAACAACATGCAATTATGTTAATTGACCTAGATTCTGACCGCATGTGACCCATATTATACCAGAGCCTAGATTTCATTCATATTAAAAAAAATTCAAGCTAGTGACCTAGTTTACACCCAATTTTATGAATTACCATACATTAACTGAGAACAACATTCGGACAACGTTTTATGGTGATTCGATGAAAATTTTTACCTGTTGAGTGTAAAGTGTGGACGCCGGGCGACCGATGAGACTCCAGTGATCTTATAATAGTTCATTTGGCACTACGAGCCAGGTGCAATAAAAAAGATTGTAAGTTGAAAGCGAAATTGCGTATCTTTTCGAAACAGTATCAAGTTCGCAAATGTAACGCTTATTTAACATTGTTTAAATTTCAGATTTCCGGCAACCACGATCGTCGTAGAAAGAACAATGGAAAGACAGAACGTTAACATTATGTCGCTTCCGGGCGACGTCATTATAACTATTTCTCAATTACTACCTCAATTTGAGATTCTCCACAACGTCCGTTTTACATGCACAACCTGGAATACATTGTCGCGTAACGGAACATTATGGCGCTGTATTCTAACACAATAATTCATACGTGCTGCCTTCAGAAATGAACAATTTATGCGATTTCTTAGCGATATATCACAGGAGGTAGAAGAACTTTGCATTGACATTGCCCAAATAGAACACCTTCAGGAAAAACAATTATTCTTTCCAAGACTAAGACGTTTGAAATTATACCTTACCTAAGGATGTTTAAATAACAATTGCAACATACTAGAAGCTTCCAAAACTCGCTCAGTGCGTTAACAAGATTGTATCCAACGCTGGAAGTATTACGTGTGCAACATATCAACACTGGCATAAATATCACTTGCTTCCCTAAAGATGTGAAAGACCTGGTAGTTGATTTCTGGGCAATGGGTAGAAGCATCAATGGGGATTGCCCAGCGCTTGATCCAAGAAATATCAAATTTCAGAACCTACGTCGCCTAGCCTTGCAGAGATGTCAGTTCCAAATCCAGACTGTATTTTCATTGCTCAGTAAACTCCCTTGTCTGGAATCAATTGCTTTATCAGAGACATTAAGACGACTTAGAAACTTTAATCGCGACCTTAAGAAAGGCGAGGAGATCTCCAAGGCTCCATGCTCTAAGTGTAACCAGAAGGTTGTCTTGAATGATACGTGTGATTTTTTCTTTCCGCGTTTATTAGAGTACAGTCTAGAACATGCGTATGAAAGTGTTCGTTATATCGACATTTCTAATCGCAAGCCGGCATATGTGACACCATCGAGCCTAAATCTCATTGCAAAAAAGTGTAAGCAGCTAGACACTCTAGTCCTTGGTAACTATGGGTACAACGAGGAGGGCGAGGAAGTTTTTAATTTGTTTGATCCCGATAATGCTATCAAAAACGAAATCTACAGAGGAATCAGAGATGTGGCTTCCAACAACAAACGCCTGTCCACAATAAAAATGAATTTCGTCGAGGTGATTGTAGATGTTATGACTGTTTTTCACTTTTTTCAAAACTGTTCAAAGCTCGAGTGGATTGAACTGCTGGGTTGCGAAAGTCTCTCGGACAAAACATTAAAAAACATCCCCAACCGAGAAAGGATCCGTGGGATCAAGATATCCAGGTGCCAATTAGTGACGCCTACTGGCATTGGTAGAGTATTGGAAACAAGCAGTCGACTGAGGACAATGCATGTAGAAGAAATAACGTCAACCAAACCTATTCTGGGCGGCAAGAGCAGCCAAGTATTCACTCACTTGTCGACTTTGAGTCTCGCATAATGGCAGCCAAGTATTCACTCACTTGTCGACTTTGAGTCTCGCATAATGGCAGCCAAGTATTTAATCACTTGTCGACTTTGAGTTTCGCATAATGGCAGCCAAGTATTCACTCACTTTTCGGCTTTGAGTCTCGCATAATGGCAGCCAAGTATTCACTCACTTGTCGACTTTGAGTCTCGCATAATGGCAGCCAAGTATTCAATCACTTGTCGACTTTGAGTCTCGCATAATGGCAGCCAAGTATTCAATCACTTGTCGACTTTGAGTCTCGCATAATGGCAGCCAAGCATTTAATCACTTGTCGACTTTGAGTCTCGCATAATGGCAGCCAAGTATTTAATCACTTGTCGACTTTGAGTCTCGCATAATGGCAGCCAAGTATTTAATCACTTCTCGACTTTGAGTCTCGCATAATGGCAGCCAAGTATTTAATCACTTGTCGACTTTGAGTATCGCATAATGGCAGCCAAGTATTCACTCACTTGTCGACTTTGAGTCTCGCATAATGTTACCAGCTTTCTGATCAGTGTCTCAATCAAATCGCCCAAAGTTGTCCGAGGTTGCGTAGTATAAACCTCACTTGCTGTTGCAGAATTACTGACGTCGGCTTCGTTCAGTTTGCTTAACATTGCTTAGATTTAAGAGAAATTATTCTTAACGACAATGAAGAATACCAGATTTGACTAACTGGGCGTTCATTACAGTTGGGAGCTTCCAAAACACTCTAGAACGTCTAGCATTAGGCCGTTAGTAAAATCACATACGAGGCTTGCTAGAACTGAATTCCATGTGTCCTAAACTGACCGAAATCGTATTCGATAGTGCGTCACCATGGGAATTCAATGTGGTAATTTCTGATTCCAACCAAACCACTAGCATTTGAGGAAATTCTACGACAGAAAATTAGTTAACCTACAACAACAGGTCGCTCTGCGGACCGTCCTGCCGCGATACGCGTGCACAGGGACAGTTAAAGCAGCAGGAACAGGGAGAGATTGTACAAGTATTGTGATCGGGCTGGTCTGCCAATTGACTCCAACACTCCTCGTTTTTGCAAGGCGAAGACTGTCAATAGAGATGCAGCTATTTTTTCGATGCATCGATAAATTGATTGTAAATAAATCTATTCGATGGTCGATACTTAACTAACCTATTTCGATTCGATTCTTTGTTTTTAATAGATTATTTTTCATAAAATTGTTACCTAAAATTATGCTGTTCATTTTTGCGCCCATTAATCGAGTAAATCAATCATGGTTGCTGTTATATTGAACTATGTGTGACACACTATCACCAGTCGATAGTTATCATAGTATGATCGTCACGTTATATGAATCAAACATTTTATTTGTAGTCTATAAGTTTGAATATATCGAAGTCTATTCGTCATGTCTTCAATTATGCTGAAAATATGCCTGTAAAAATGGAAACAAATCGAATCGAAATATTCGACCGAATTATGTTTGAAATTGGATCGAACAATGGCTAAATCATTTCGGCTCTACCTCCAATACGTTGTATATACTTTCCAATATTCGCTTTTCGGATTCAATGTGACTACGTAATCAATGTTTAATGATTATTGGGACATATATTCATACGTTAATTATTGAAACCATTAATGCTATTTAATACCAGGTAGTGGTATTATATCGCTTAATATACTGATAATCACGAAATAATTACAAATAAACTTACATGGTTAGCTTGCCATAACTAGAGTGTTTTTTTGTAAGTGTTAAACAACAGTGCCATTGTCACAAAGATACGCCCGCCAAAGAAGCTTTTTTGGGGTTAAGATTAAATGACTAAAAAGAAACAATTCCAAAACTAATAAGGTAGAGTCATGGTATTTGTGCATCTTATTCCTCTCCAAAGCCTCTCTCACTTCAAGGTATCAAAACTATTCCATATATATTCTTAAATCTATAATCAAGATGCCAAAATAAACAAGAAACATAGAAATTCCCTGAAAACCGAATTTTTCGAATGAAATGCTTTAAATTCAGCCCAAAAAGAAAACAAAAATTGAAATTGTAACCTTGACCCCACCCACCCCATATGCAATCGCAAGAGAGGTCTAGTTATAAGGTATCTACATATAAAGTTTCATTAAAATATCTCAATTTCTTCTCAAGCTCTGGATCAGCAACTTGTCTATTTTTAGTAATGACGACCTTGACCCCATCCACCCCATATGCAATCCCAAGCGAGGTCTAAATAGAAATCTAAATCTATGTATGAAGTTTCATTAAAATATCTCAATGTGTTATCAAGCTATTGAGCGGAAACCGTTTTTTTTATTTTTATAAACAGTGACCTTGACCCCTTCGCCCCTATACGCAATCCCAAGCGAGGTCTTGATATAAGGTATCTATGAATGAAGTTTCATTGAAATATCTCAATTTGTCCTGAAGTTTTTGAGGGGAAACCATTTTTCTATTTTTAGTAACAGTTACCTTGACCCCACCCAACCCATATGCAATCCCAACCGAGGTCTCAATAAAAAGTATCCATCTATTAAGTTTCATTAAAATATCTCAATGCATGCTCAAGTTATTGAACAGAAGCTGTTTTTCTATTTTTAGTAACAGTGACCTTGACCTTGACCCCACCTACACCATATGCAATCCCAAGCAAAGTCTCAATATAAGGTATCTATGTATTAAGTTTCATTAAAATATCACAATGCGTTGTCAAGTTATTGAGCGGAAACCGTTTTTCTATTTACAGTAACAGTGACCTTGACCCCACCCACCCCATATGCAATTCCAAGCAAGGTCTCGGAACAAGTTATCTATGGATTAAGATTCATTAAAATATCTCAATGTGTTCTGAAGTTATAGAGCAGAAACCGTTTTTATTGTTAGTAACAGTGACCATGACCTTGACCCCACCCATCCCATATGCAATCCAAAGCAAGGTCTTGCAATAAGGTATGTATGTATGAAGTTTCATTACAATAGCTCAATTCATTCTCGAATTAGAGAGCGGAAAAGAAAAGTTGACCTTGAATTTTGACCTTGACCTAGGAACCTGGTTCTTGCGCGTAACACTTCACCTCACCATGCTTGTCACTTCCGTTATTTGAAAATCCATCCATGCTGGACGAATATATGCTCTGGATTAAGTGTTAAGGATTGATTTCAATATTTGACCCTTGACCTTGCATTGTGACCTTGACCTTGGACCTAGGAATCTGGTTCTTGCACATGATACTCCGTCTCACCATGCTTTTCACTTCTGCCAAGTTATTACAAAATCCATCCATGCTGGACAAAGATATGCTCCAGACAAAGTGTAAAGGATTGATTTCTAAAATATGACATTGAATTGTGACGTTGAACTTGGACCTAGGGACCTGGTTATTAGTCGCAACACTCCGTCTCACCATGCTTGTTACTTCTGCCAGGTTATTTGAAAATCCATCCATGCCGGTCAAAGATATGCTCCGTACAAAGTATTTAGGACTGATTTCTTAAATTTGACCTTTGACCTTGAATTGTTACCTGGACCTTGGACCTGGCTTTTGCGCGCGACACTCTGTCTAACCATGCTTGTCACTTCTGCCAAGTTATTTGAAAATGTATCTATGGCCGACATAGATATGCTCCGGACAAAGTGTTAAGTATTGATTTCTTAAATTTGACTTTTGAGCTTCAATTGTGACCTTGACCTTGGATCGAGAGACTTGTTCTTGCGTGCGACTCTCCCACTCACCATGCTTGTCACTTCTGCCAGGTTATTTGGAAATCCATCCATGCTGGACAAAGATATGCTCCTGACAAAATATTTGGGATTGATCTCTTAAATTTCACCTTTGACCTTGAATTGGAGCCTTGACCTTGGACCTAGGGACCTGGTTCTTGTGCGCAATGTTTAGGATTGATTTCTTAAATTTGAACTTTGACCTTGAATTGTGACCTTGACCTTGGACCTGGTTCTTGCGCGCGACATTCCGTCTAACTATGCTTGTCATTTCTGTTAAGTCATTTGAAAATCCATCCATGCTGGACAAAGACATCCTCCGGACAATGTGGTAAGGATCGATTTCTTATATTTGACCTTTGACATTGAATTGTGACCTTGACCTTGGATCTAGGGACCTGGTTCTTGCGCGCGACATTCCGTCTCGTCATGCTTATCACTTCTGCCAAGTTTTTGAAAATCCATCCATGCTGGACAAAGTTTCTGCTGCGGACAAAGTGTCAAGGATTGAATTCCTATATTTGACGTTTGACCTTGAATTGTGACCTTGGACCTGGCTGGACAAAGTTATGTTCCGAAGAAAGATATCCCGCCGTCTCCCGCGTTCCCATAATACAGCCATTTTTCAAACGGGTGTGTGAAAACTGCATACACGACTTATAAAATATGTCTATGGCAATGAACTTGTAGAAGCTAATATGTTGCTGACTTAATAAATACACAATTACTATCAACTGGCAGTTTTCGAAATCCAATTACCAATTAACAACTCTCCTTTGCCTCTTGGGCTCTATAGAATTAATTCATCTGTGATTTAATTTTCGCATGGCCTTTTACTGTCTCTAGATATGAATGACGTGTTAAACTCTTCGTGTTGCATTAACAAAGTGATTCCGAAGGTTGCAGAGCAGAACTGAAAACAGGCCCTTAAAAAAACAGGCAAAATCAGGCAAGCAGTGTCAAAGATAAATAGCCGTGCATCGCTCACAGACGAATTTACAAGTTATAAGATATAAAAGTACGCCATAACCATTTACGGGTATTCATGGAAGTAAGTTAACAAACATTGGTCACAAGTCGAATTTATTTTACTAGTAGAGCTACATGATCAAGTAGTAATACATTTAATGGCTGAACTGTAAAGCAAAGATATGAAAATATGCACACACGTTTCTTTAAAGCACAAAGAAAGTTTTACAAAAACAATGTATACCCATTGCCAAACAAAGTGAATGTCTTATTGTTATCCGTTGATCAAATGTATTGCAGATGAAATTTTTGTACAAAAGAAACGCAACTCCAAAGTTAACAGAGTCATCTTCCTTTTGAAACTTTCGTACATAAACATAATGTATAAACACATTGGTATAGAAAATGATTCTTTTTCACACTATGGCCAAGGACCTGTATTCTCAATTACTGTCCGCGTCACTATCAGAACCAAAGATTTCTTCCTCATCTTTCTTCCCTCTGTCTGCCTCGTTCTCGCTACCACTTCCACTGCCGCTTGCACTGCGTGACCTTGACCTACTTGCAGATCGGCTGCGACTTCCGCTACGACTGCGCGAGCGGGAACGCGATGGTGACCGCGACCTAGAAACACTTTTGCTTCTACTTCTGCTTCTACTAGGACTTCTGGATCCACTTCTAGATCGGCTTCGTGACCTACTAAGACTCCGCCTGCCGCTGCGACTCCTCGACCTGCTCCTGCTTCGAGATTGTGACCTTGAACCTGAACGTGACCTACTCCTACTTCCGCTTTTGCTTCTGGATCGAGATCTGGAACGACTGGGGCTTCTACTTCCACTTCGGGAACGAGATCGTGACCTTGACCCACTTCCACTTCCAGACCGTGACCTTGAACTTGACCTTGAGCGTGACCTTGACCTGCGACCAACGTCACTTTTTGGACTTTGGAACTCTTCATCTGACAAAAAGTTTGTTATTGCATGACTTGTTTAAAGCAGAAGTCCAGAAATATGTAAATAAAAATACAACTTTGCAGAAATCGTTTCAAAGATCAAAATACTAAAACAAACGCATTGAAATTGGTGCAACAGTAACATTTTGGTAACTTGTTGTCGTCTATTTTCTATACGCAATAACTGGTGATGCCTCTGGAGTAAATCAGCATGTACATTATTGTATATTCCGTTCGTACCAAGCATTTTCGAACATAGAAAATATAAAATGCCTTTCATAAATAAGAAGCATGTTTCAGACAAATAAACACCATAATGTTCATAAGAACTATTGTCAATTTACTATGTACTGAATTAAGATTCCATGGACAGCGGCTTTAAATCGACATAAAAATAACAAAAACTTAATACCTACCATTGTTAGTACTCTTAATGAATTCTTCTTCTTCTTCCTCTTCTTCCTCTTCTTCTTGAGCTGGTTCCAACATGGTCATTCGCACATCCTTGAAAAACATAATTGAGGCTATCATTTTAAAACTGGGCTAAATGCACGTGCGTAAGGTGTCTTACCCGATCAGCCTGTGCAGTCCACACAGGCTAATCCAGGACGTCACTTTCCGCCTAGACTGGATTAATGTTTAGAAGGCACTTGGACCTAGACACAGAAAATACAATAAAAGCGGAAAGTATTGTCCCAGATCAGCCTGTGCGGACTGCAAAGGCTGATTCGGGACGACATCTTACGCACGTGCAATAAGTCCGTTTTTTCCATGACACACCTCATTTACCGCATAAAAATAAGTCTGAATGATCAGGGGAGAAAAATATTTGGAACTAATTGAAATCACAATTTGTTTTCCTAAACTTTTGTTTATATCACAACTAAATATTACACTTTAAGCCTGACTTTTGATAAAACTTGTAACTTTTAGAAATAACCATTACCAATTTATCATGACACAATCATGTTCATCTTTATGTATTGTCTGTGAATTCCCATTTGCAGGGGTGTGGAAATCCTATGCGTAACCATCGTCGAAACCCACGGTATATCCAACGGTATATCCCATGGTATATATCCTGTTACCACTACATTATATACCGTCGGAGAATTGGCTGTCAAAAGCTCGTATTCATAAATATTGATAAGCCACCTGCTGACCAATGAAATTACAATGAAATTTTAAGTAATGTTGAATACTGCTCGCATGAAGTCTGGAAAACAATATCAGTCGGCCGATTACTAAGTCATTGAGTTCACACCGCTAAAAAATTGACCATGTGCACGATGATGGTAAATATTATAAAAGCGAACTGTTTTAATACCAAGTCATTTCGATTGGTTGAAGTTTCCGTGCCGACTTGGACACGGAACCAATGAGATGTCTCATTAATTATTCATGAGTACGAAGTTTTGCTAGCCTAACCCCCCACGGTCTGATCAAGAAGCACAGCGTATTTGAGCGTAAGTGGGTTCCGACGATGATGCCCAACTTGTCCAACATGGGTAATTATATCATCGGACAAGTAAACTTTTCCTGTCAAGCTGTCAGGGTACAAGTACAATAATTATGTGTTAAATTGTTGTAAAGGTTTCGAGTTAATTATTATATTGTTATATAATTATTAATTCAAAAAACTAAACTATTTTCAGTTTGATTTATAATTTAACAACAACTTATAGTAGGAAACCCCTGAATAAATTCTATTTTTATTTGGACATGTGATTCATGCATGCAGACATGCATATTTTGCAATAAACTTGTCTGTGGACGAGTGAATAATTTTGGAATTTCCATTGTGCATTGGACTAATTTATTGTATACTGAATATTATTAATATTACGCACCTGAGCGCGGGTCTCTCGGTCATTGAGCTCCCTATGTTTGACAACCAGTCGGGATCTGGCCACTGCAGTTCCTGCCGTCTTTCTACGCTTGCTCAGTCGTACCCTGACAATATTACATACCATTCAACAAGAGCCTCAAATTACAGTAATAAAGTAACGTGGGTACTGAAAAAAACAATTACAGTTAATCCAGGTAAGTATGGACAGTCTGGTAACTGCGGACAAATAAGTTAGTATATCAACTTTTCTACATGTTTTCATGTTACTTGCAATGAGTTCGCCTTATATTAGTAGAGTATCTTTTGGGGCAATACATGTAAAACAAGATTCTATGTATGATAAACACACATGCCCCCAGTTGGGGCTGGGTAGCCAATTTCTTAGTCCAAATTAGGTCAAGGTCAGGGTCAAAGTGAGGTTAGTGATATGGGTGGATTGGGAACGGTTATAAGTAACAACTGAGTAAATATGTAAGTGTTGTAGTAAGCAGTGTTGGTGCAAGACGAAACGGTAACATCTAGTTAACCAAGAAATGGCACTTTTGAATTATTATAAGTCCAAATTAGGTCAAGGTCAAAGTAAGGTTGTATGATATGGGTGGATAGGAAATGGTAATAAGCAACACCTGTGTAAGTATCAAAGTGGTGTAGTTAGCGGTGTTGGTGCTAGACGAAACGGTAAAATCTACTTAACCAGGATTATCAATATATGCCTCCTGCATCAAGATTATTGTAAACGGTGCATCATCGGAGCAACCTATTCATTGACATTACGTCTGAGTACTCCTAAATTTTAAAATTTAAAGTAGTGAACATAGTTTCCCAATGTAATTTGCAACAGCAAAACCAGTATTGTCCGTAGTTTTCCTACTCAGTCTGACCTTACCCAATTTTTGGTGGCCTCGTTTCTGACATAGTTGAAGTATTTTTTACTGAAGAGAGCTATACGAAGTCAACAATAAAATCCAAGGAAGACAGGAAATTGCCAATTGTGACATTAGGATATGGGGATATACTACAGAGCTAGGCGCAACTTATTGACATTGGGAGTCTGTGTAAAAACTGTATGTACTAAATTCAAATATTTTATGAATACTTAGAACATTCAGATAATTGGAATATGTTTTCAGATTGCATAATAGGTAACGTCAAAACATTAACTATTTAGACTTTGGAAGGCTTTAAAATCAAAACAATATTTATTTTAAATTTCTGAACGTTTGAAAATCAAAATGAAAACTATTTTAGTATCTTGAAGACTCTAGTAAATATAAATGAGAACTATTTTAGTCTTTTGAATGCTTGAAAAACAAAAAGGAGAACTGTGTTAGTATTTTAAAAGCTTTAAAATCAAACGAGAACTAAATAAGACTAAAGAAGGCTTAAAAATCAAATCGAGACTATTTTAGACTTCTAATTGCAGGAAAGTAATCACAAGAACTATTTAGCCTTTTGAAGGCTTGAAAATCAAAACTAGGACTATTTCAATCTTTCGAATACATAAAATTCCCCCTGGAAGTACCTGGTCTCGAGTTCATTGTAGTAGCACCCGTCCTCCCGGAACACGATGAAGTACGTCTCCTCGTAGCCTCGGGTCAGCTTGTTCTTCACGTTCCAGTTGTACTCGCGAGCCAGCATGTAGTCATACCTGCGGGGGAAATGTCATGTAAAGACTTGAACGAGAAATACCTTGTTAAAATCTGGAAGAGAAAACCTCTGGCTAAAATCTGGAAGAGAAAACCTCTGGTTAAAATCTGGACGAGAAAACCTCTTGTTAAAATCTGGAAGAGAAAACCTCTGGTTAAAATCTGGAAGAGAAAACCTCTGGTTAAAATCTGGAAGAGAAAACCCCTGTCTAAAATCTGGAAAAGAAAACATCTGGTTAAAATCTGGAAGAGAAAACCTCTGGTTAAAATCTGGAAGAGGAAACCTCTTGTTAAAATCTGAAAGAGAAAACCTCTTGCTAAAATCTGGAAGAGAAAACCTCTGGTTAAAATCTGGAAGAGAAAACCTCATGTTAAAATCTGGAAGAGAAAACCTCTTGTTAAAATCTGCACTAGAGATGTCTTGTTAAAACCGGCACAAAAAATATATTGCATGAAAAATCTGTTGTTAAAATTATGCTCTTGTATAACAAATATGTTATACAGGAACTTTCTTTTTATATTTTAGAACTGGTTCAGCGTTTTCAAAAAAAAAAATGTATTATTTTTGTTTCCTTTTTAGAAACTGTTTAAAATGCAAGTGTCATAGCTTCATACGTGTATTAGCAACATTATTTGTGAGGAGGAGTTTTGCTTAATATAATTGTTAAAGAGCTAATTTATGACTCAAACTGCCATTTGCCAAGGTAGCATGTTGCTTAAATGCTGAGCTTTTGGCAGAAGAAAAGTACACTTGACTATTTATTATCAGAAAACCCTACAGTTTTTTTTTCAAAATTTCCTTACTGCCTGTACCCATGAAATTGGGAACTTAAGCGCAACAAATTTTAAAATAGGGAAAAGTTTTTTAGTTTATTTTTCAGGAAATGTGTGGTCATTTCGCTTTCTTAATGATTAATATATTCAAATCTTTCATCTACTGAACTTCTTTCTGACAATAATGCCGATTAAAATTATCATTAAATAATTCTTTTTTGTGTGTAAAATACTAACTACTTGGGCAAATAAAATTGACAATTTTGGTGAAAAATGAAGGATATTCTGTAAAGGTAAAATGCCTTTAAATGGCACTAAAATTAGCAAAAAAAAATCACTGCCCCAAAACGTGACCAGAATTGAGTATGATTGCAATGTAGGAAGGGTACACTTAGTACAGACTATGTAAATGATACTACATCAAGTGCATACTATGACTTTGCCACATCTACAAACTGATGTGTTTTGCTTAATACCGGTACATGTACTATACATGTATAGCTCAGATACATTAATGTGACACTCATGAAGTCTTTTATCATAGTTATGCGCTTGAATTATTTCCCAGTATTTATGGCTTGTCGTGGGAAAACCGGGCTTAATGCATGTGCGTAAAAAGTCGTCCCGGATCAGCCTGTGCAGTATGCACAGGTTAAAACTTGACTGCAGCTTCCTCCTGCAGTGGATTTATGTTTAGAAGAGTCTTCCTTGAAACAGAAAATACCATACAAGCAGAAAGTGTCATCCTGGATTAGCCTGTGCGGACTGTGTGGACTGTGCGGACTGCACAGGCTGATCCGGGAAGACTTTTTACGCAAATGCATAAAGCCTGGTTTTCCCATGACACGCCTAATTTAAACTTTTTTAACACGTGTTTAATGTGTTTATTAATGGTATATGACATTTTAAGTGGAATACTCTTACATCGATTTAACTAGATTCCAATACAGAAACAAATATATTCATGTTGACAGATTCGTAATATATTCCTGAATAAAGCTCATAGTCAGGTGAATTTGCCGGTTATATACAATAGCTAACTATGTGTGGTATTGACAATGTTAATTGAAGTACATCAGTGATTTTTTTCACAGCTTTTGGAATGCGTCCGGTACCCATCAAATTGGGAATTTAATAAATTACTTCATAACTCAAGTATGATAAAAGCAATTATACAGAAAACCAAACTTAACCTTCCTTGTATACGTACTTACACCTTCCTTCAAGTTACATAATGATTGCACAAAAGCTTCTCAAGTTATTGTCTGCACAAACTGAAGGGGACGCCGCCGCAGCCAAAAGTAGCCCCTGTATGTTGCCTTTTTCAGGCAACTTAAAAAAAATCACTGTACATACTCCTCGTCCGCCACATAGTCCTCGTGTTCCTCTTCGTCCCTCTTCCTCTTGGCCAGGGTCTCCGTTGAGGGCAGGAAGTAGGCCACAAACTGCTCACCGCTCTCATCCACCGCACCTCTGAAACACGACAACAATCCATTTTCAGGGTCTCATGTTAAACAGCCATCAACCGTCCCTCAACAATACACCAACTGCACCCCTGAACACAAAAGAGTACAGTTACCCACATACAACAATACACCAACTGCACCCCTGAACACAAAGAGTACAGTTACCCACATCATCAACTACAACTCTCCGATACAGCAATTAACAGGTTCTTATATTATATACCAATCAACTGTATAATTGCGCTATTATTCCAACATTCAAGAAGTATAAACAATAGGGATAATAAGTATAAAGCACTCTAAGAATACAGACTGCCACACAATATCCAAAAGTTACCTCCCTTGCCTTTAATTCCAGTATGTTACCTCTCTTGCCTTTAATACCAGTAAGTTACCTCCCTTGCCTTTAATTCCAGTAAGTTGCCTCTCTTGCCTTTAATTCCAGTAAGTTACCTACCTTGCCTTTAATTCCAGTAAGTTACCTCTCTTGCCTTTAATTCCAGTTAGTTACCTCCCTTGCATTTAATTCCAGTAAGTTACTTCTCTTGCCTTTAATTCCAGTTAGTTACCTCCCTTGCCTTTAATTCCAGTAAGTTACCTCTCTTGCCTTTAATTCCAGTAAGTAACCTCCCTTGCCTTTAATTCCAGTAAGTTACCTCCCTTGCCTTTAATTCCAGTAAGTTACCTCCATTGCTTTACATGTATCTCCTAATAATCAAGAATTCCTGGATTCAGATGCTGATCCTTATCACAACTAAATTAAATACCGTGATTTGTTCATTGGCGCATTTTCAACAAAACCCATAAAATTGAAATCCCTTCATAACTTTTTGTGTAAGTTACTGACAAACAGACAAATCTACAATAAAACCAACGGTAAGAAAAACATAACATCCTTGGCGGATTTAACAATTTACCGAATCATAGCTTGAGACATTTCCTCCATCAAGGCAGGACCTGTTCTTCCTTTCGGTGCCGGATCGGAATCGAAGATGACCTGAGCAAATGGGTGTTTCCACAGCTGAAAAAAACACTTCTGTGAATGACATCTTTACAATCTTATTAAAATCATCTCCAGTTTGATGATACTATATTATCCGCTGACTGGATCTGATGACTGCATCAGAGGTCATGTTCAGATGACCTTTTCAGGAGCCAATCAAAGTGTTGACTTTAAAATGTTGTGGTATAACTTTATATATAAACCACAAAAGCTATGCACGAAATTAACGTGAGCTTTGGTTGTTAGTCGCCTAAGGTACCACTATATAGGGAAAGATCTCGAGTGAAATAGCAGGGCACTGCGCCCAGCTCCTTGTTGGTTCCCCTCTGCTGCCCCTCTGGGCTGGTTAACACAGAAATGTTGAATATCTTTTGAAATTCAACATCTTTTTGCAAATATTCAATGTCAAAAGACTAGACTCTGCTTAAAAACTTGAATCAAAAGAACTAGACTCATGAACACCCTGGATTTAGCACAGTGTTAGAAAATGTCAACAAACTGGTCTCTGGTTTCCCCTCCTGCTCCTTTTTAGCAGCACCCTGTACATTTCTAGAGCCTAGATCTTTCCCTAACTACCGTATATCCACTGTTATCCACGTGAAAATGAACTGTAAATGATTTATTCCCAAGGATCAGCTGGAAATGCATCACTTTTCAAAAACTGTGGCCAAACTTTACTACACAAAAAGCAATTTAATTGGTGCCCAATGCTGTGCCAGCAGAGCTGATGATTTTATTGTTCGGAAGGTGATTTGAACATGACCTTTCATACGATTTCTTCAGATCCCAACGTTAGGATTTTATTTTAATGAGATTTGAGATCCTGAGACATCTTTGGTACAATTTTGCAACCTTTATGATTTGATATCATGAAAGAAATAATGTTACATTGAATTTGGATATCGATACCTAAATAGCACAACTTAAACATATAGTTGGCACTTTTGAATATATTTATAGTTTGTTTTTATTTTGTTTGTTTTTATTGTAAATAATTTTGGAAATAATTATGGTAGCACACATCCTTTAAGAGATACCAATATAAGAGCACCACAAAGTGAAAAGTAAAATGGAAGGTCAAGAACCATTTGAGGCATGTCATGGGAAAACTGGGCTTAATGCTTGTGCTTAAAGTGTCGTCCTGGATCAGTCTGTGCAGTCTGCACTGGCTAATCCAGGACAGCATTTTCCGCTTTTATGGTATTTTCTGTTTCAAGAGTCTCTTCTAAGCATTAGTCCACTGTAGGCGGAAAGTGTCGCCCTGGATCAGCCTGTGCGGACTGCACTTAACGCACGTGCATTAAGCCCAGTTTTCATTTCCATTTCATTTCTCTAGGATCTATTATATCGGCCAAATATTATCACGTATGTAAAACAAGATGTCAGCCTACCATAAAGTCTGGATAAACTGGTAACACTTCCAATGGTTCAACACCTGGCTTGCTGTAGTGTTTGGTGATCTGTGATTACAAAGTAATAAAGTATAACATAATTAAATGTTCTAGTGAAAAAACAAAAAACAAATCCTTTAAATTCAAGTGACGCATACAACATATACTGCAAAAAGTTTAGTTACCCTAATGCTTCTCACTATAAAACAAATTAAGAAAATAAATTATAAATGACAGATGAATTACATTAAATTACATTTGTTCCTACTTTCTGTGCAAAAGAATTCTACTTCATATCTTTTAATTTAACATTTATACAAAATGATCTATACTTTATAGAGAAATTCATTTAATAAACTTATTTTACAGTCTTCGAAATTAGCACTTGCCCGCTCGCCCCTGGCTAGTAAAATAGTGTGGCAAAAAAACGGTTATTTACAAAAACATCTGTTTAGTAACTAAACAAAACATAAACATGATCAGAAATCTTTCATTTGGAAAAAAAATGTAGCCGCAAATTCTCAAAATAATACAAAACTTCTATTTGTTTACACTTTTACAACGCGCACCTGCTCGTGACACGTTATTGTAATGCTTTCGGACCGATGCATTATAATTGATTATTATAAAGGTTATGGCCATACATAAACGTTATCTTGATCACTATATAATGATTTCACAGTGACCGGATCTGGATCGTGTTTAACCCCTGTTTAATTTAATCGAGTACCTCGTTTTTGCTTCCGCATTTTCGTCAATGTCAACCAAGCCCTATGCAGTTTTTAATTTTAAAAAGTTCGGGCTTGTAAAAAATGTTTTGGGCAAGTAAAAATTCTAAAATTACTGGCTCAAACGGCAAGTAATTTTAGAAAGTTAATTTCAAAGACTGATTTTATTATTGGCTAATATCACAAATACCATTTAGCTGATTATTAATATTTCAGAACAGATAAAAATCAAGCTGCTTAGCATATACAATCTAAGTACAGACAAGACACACATGCCCCCAGTTAGTGCCGGACAGCATGTTTGAATTATTCTATGTCCAAATTAGGTCAAGGTCAAAGTATGGCTGGGCGATATGGGTGGATTGGGAATGGTCATAAGCAACAACTGTGTAAGTATCCAAGTTTGAAGTAAGCCGTGTTGGTGCTAGACGAATCGGTAAAATCAAGTTAACCAAGAAACATCTTATTTGAATTATTCTAAGTGCATAATCAAAGTACAAATTAGGTCAAGGTCAAAAGGCAGTTGGGTGATATGGTCATAAGCAACAACTGTGTAAGTATCTAAGTGTTGTAATAAGGGGTGTTGGTGCTAGACGAAACGTTAAAATCTACTTAACCTTGTCACGGACGGACGGACAGAAGGCGGGACGGACAGGACAATCACTACCGGTATATGCCTCCCGCATTAAGATGCCGGGGGCATAAAAACAAACATTCTATATTGAACAAAATATAACCGGTATGTGTTCAATAGTATATAATTTGGAATTGGCCTAAGAAAGTTAAACGGTAAAGTTCTGGGTCCACAACTACAAACATTCTTAAAATTAATCTTCTTAATCTAAAATAACAGCCAATGGAAATGCAAGCCCATAGGTATCAAGCATTTTCTGTCGTCAATATTTCAAGTTGAGACTAAGTTTGAAATTGAGACTGTCTGTAGTCATATGGCCACGCTCCCACCTCTTCTTTAGTCTTGGCAAATGTTTTCTCAATGGCAGCAATCTGGCTCTCCCTGTCCTTGTAGAAGTTCTCCTCTGTGATTGCCTTCTTGATGTTGTAGCCCACCCTGATGTACACACAGAAATATTAGAACACAGCACATACCACAAGTACCAGGCTTACTCCACATACCACAAGTACCAGGCTCACTCCACATACCACAAGTACCAGGCTCACTCCACATACCACAAGTACCAGGCTCACTCTGCCTTTTGCCAAATTTAATAGCCAATGGCCAAATATTTCAACATCTGGCTAACAAAATGCCCATTAAACTACCATTTTCTTCATAAATCACTGCAAAATACACCAAAATAATCAGGATTTAAATCTACTATATAGTAAATTCGGCTCAAGGATATTATTAGGGAAAGGGGAGCCATCAAGTACATAAAATAATAATAACTAGACTGTAATTTAAATAATTTTCAATTTTTAACAAGACAGAGAGGACTCAAAGTTCACACTATTTTACATGGTCAAAACGGGCTCAATAATGTACAGGGTTACAAGAAATTACATAGTCTCAAAACAAAAAGGTCTAAAGAACTTACTTGGTCTCAGAAAAAAAAGGTCCAAACAACTTACTTGGTCTCAGAAGAAAAAGGTCTCAAAGGCTTACTTGGTCTCAGAAGAAAATGTTTTAAGAATTTACTTGGTCTCAGAAGAAAATGTTTTAAGAACTTACTTGGTCTCAGAAGCATCTCAAAAGCTTACTTGGTCTCAGACGAAAATGTTTTAAGAACTTCATTGTTCTCAGAAGAAAAGGGTCTCAAAAGCTTACTTGGTCTCAGAAGAAAATGTCTTAAGAACTTACTTGGTCTCAGAAGAAAAGGGTCTCAAAAGCTTACTTGGTCTCCGAAGAAAATGTTTTAAGAACTTACTTGGTCTCAGAAGAAAATGTTTTAAGAACTTACTTGGTCTCAGAAGAAAATGTTTTAAGAACTTACTTGGTCTCAAAGGAAAATGTTTTAAGAACTATTTTGGTCTCAGAAGAAAATGTTTTAAGAACTTACTTGGTCTCAGAAAAAATTTATTTAAGAACTTCCTTGGTCTCAGAATACAATGTTTTAAGAACTTACTTAGTCCCAGATGAAAAAAGTATCAACAACTTACTTAGTCTCGAAAAAAAAAGATCTCAACAACTTTCTTGGTCTCAGAAGAAAAAGGTCTCAACAACTGACATAGTCTCGAAAGACAAAGGTCTCAAGAACTTACTTAGTCTCAGACTTGTCAGCCTTCTGTATGAACCTGTTGTACTCAGTGGAGATGTACTCGGTCTTTCGGAGCCAGGACACATTCATTTTATTGTGCCGAGACCTGAAACAATACTGTAAATCTTCAAATATTATCTGTTGTCAGAGCATTTAAATTAAGATAGTGGCTGTTTCGTTTTAACATTTTAATCCAAACATATTTGATATAAAATGCAATTTGTTAGACAATGTTAATGCAGGTTACGCTGTGTAAGAGCAGAAAACAAAAAATGCATAATCATCAATACATAGTATCTCTTTAAAACTGATAATTGTGATAACAGTACCAAACTATCATGCAATGATAAGAATACAAAATCATTCATATTTGACAAGAAAAAAAAAAATTATTTTAAAAGACTGATATGAATAACTGACAACTTATTTACGGTTGTAGAAGTATTTACTCGAGTGATGGATCAACACATTGTTTGAGCTAAGTAGGTGTTAATATTTAAAAACCAAAACACAGAAAATGAATAAATACTGCAACTATTTTCATGTTTCAACCTAATATAGTGTTGAAAATACACAGAATGTGTCCTAAATGGTATTTATATCGGAAAATCAGAAATACTGCAACTTTTCCACTCCTACCTCTTCTGATCTGCATATGATGTCGACTCCTCGTCAAGCAGCCTATCATCTTCCACTGCCAACTCAGCTACAAATTACAATGTAATGCAACACAACCATGCTTTGTGTTACTAATACGGACTATGGCATGGTATGAAAACAGTTCATTTCAATTAATACCTCAACTTGAATTTAATGTGAGCTATTCACCGATATATTTCTAAAAATGAATACTTAGAAACATGAGCATAACATTCTTTCTGAAAAGATCATTTATTTAGCATATATGAGAATGTGATTCAGCATTCTGGCTAAAAATCATATGTATTCAACATGAAACAATGGTTTATTTGCCTAATACAAAATGTAATAGCTTGGACAAACGGACACTTTCAAACTTTGAATAATTGAACGATTGATTTATTTCTTATATGTATCATCAGTTTAGTTTATAGTGCACAAGTTACGAAGTGTTATGACGTTTCACATGGTTATTGATAACTGAATTAACATGGTTGCAATAGGGATACTACTATATTTGTAAAAATATTATTCATACTAATATGACATTTGCAGAATATTCTATAGACATTTAGAATATAACTTACCATTTGAAGATGTGTGGAGCATATAATAATAATTATAGTTCTAATAGTTATTGCAGAATTTGCTTTCTCAGATCATGTTAAAAATAGAAAATGCTAAAATTATTTAAATATTCTTAAATATTCTATCTGCATTTAAACAATGCTTTGTCATTTTTTATCTGCATTTAAACAATGCTTCGTCATTCTGAAGCCCAGTTATTAAAGCATTCCGACTAACACCCTCATGGTTTAATTCCTACACATGAGAACTCCAAATCATTGTTTAGTAGCTGATAAACAATGATAAATCCAAAATTATTTCTTAAATAATTCGTGCATAAATGTCAGGCCAGGTTATTTTTCTCCATACCACCCGGGTTGATCTTGTAGGTGTCCGGATTGATGAGGTCGATGGTGACCCCCAGGTCATGCTCCGTAAGAAGGTCGTACTTGAAGGAGCGCTCCAGGGACGTGGGTTTGTACTGTATGAACCTGAAATATGCCAGTGACTTTTACAGTTTAGAAACTTTGCACACATCAGACAGTTTTCTTAAGAATTGTTGTCCATATGTACAAAAGTGTACAAATATCTTGGAGACAAATATTCAGAAATATTTTTCGTCCCAAATAAGAGCAGATTAAACATGTTTTTCAAACAAACACTTTGTTGAATACACATTGTGGAAACTTATTTTACACTTTAAAAAACTGTCTGACAATGGATTTTTGAACCACTACTTGTTCTATCTTTTTTTATTTTTACATCTTTTTTTTTCCTCGTGCATCACATACGGCAAGGGTCTAGAGCATTCTGTCATTTTAGTATTGTAAATAATTTTCTTATTTATATTTATGATTTTTCATTTTAGATACTAACTTCCTGCAATATGGTAGTCCTTACTACAACCAATCTCATTAAAATCATCACCAGTCTGATGCAACTTTATTTTCTGCTGACTGGATCTGATGACTTGGCATTAGATGACCTTTTCCTGAGCCAATCAAATTGTTGCCTTCAAAATGTTGTGGTATAACTTTATATATAAACCACAAAAACTATGCACGAAACTAACATGAACTTTGGATGTTTAGTCGCCTAAGGTACCACTATATCCATTATTATCCATGTGATAATTAACTGTAAATTATTTATTCCCGAGGATCGACTGAAATGCATGACCTTTTCAAAAACAGTGGCCAAACTTTGCTGAGCAAAAAGCAGCAGGGCTGATTGTTATTGTTCGGAAAGTCATTCGAACGTGACCTGTTATGTGATGTCTTCAAATCCTATGTTAAGTCTGTATGCCAATCCAAAATAGTGACCTGACCCAAAAAAATAGTACCCACAAAAGGTTTTTGCATAAAATGGTTCGTTAATATTTCCCTTCTAAGAAACCAAATGATGCAACTTTGTCATCATTGAGCATTTTGACATATTCAATATGGCTTCCAAGATGACTGCCAAGATGATGGCCAAAATTTTAAAATCGACATCTGTCCTTTAAATTACATGAAAACATGAGAAAACAGAAACATTTTGAGCGTATGCAATGTGTTTGTTGTTTGCAACACCACGAAAAACATTTTTTTCAAACATTTTAAGCAAAACACCAGTTGAAAAATTAAATATGGCCGACAAAATAACTTCCGAAATGTATTATTTCTCAAATAAAATAGTATTTGTAAAATGTTGATCGATTTGGAGAACAGAATAAGTGTTTGTATGTTATTTATGAATAATAGAATAAAAGTAAAAAGTAATAACGCGAGTCTACATATTTGTGATATCAATATTTAGCTCTCAGAATGGCAATTTTTTTTAAACTTCATGATTACCTCCCTTAGTAGTTATTTTGTAATCAATTTTCTAGAGTTATGTTTTTCAGAGTATGTTTTTCCTGCATTATAACAACCATAACATGACAATTCCTAGCATATTTTGAAGGCAAGTACCAAGTACTATTTTATCTGCACCTAGAAATGCTTAAAGGTGCTGAATCTGGAGGTATGTTGTTACTTTAATATCATGGCACTGCCAAATTCAGTCGGAACAATTGGAAAATCAGATGTAGTAATAATTGATGAATGTGGCATCCTCTGGTCGGTGTATATTCTGGCCTTCACATAGTACAGTACAAAATGTCATGGACAACTACTAGCGGTATGTCTTCGACCAACATTACCAATACAACATTAAGAGTAGCACATGAACATACTCTAGGAAGTCAGAAGACTGCAATCAATCATAAACAGAATCCTACGACTCCACTACCGTCTCAACATACTGTCCTGACAAACACAGCCATCAATGTCCAACTGAAAAAAATGTTTTTGAGCATCACAAAGACAGAGCCATGGGGTTATGTTTTGATAATCACTAGTTTTTCCGGTATCTATATTTTAATAGTTTAAGAAAGGCTCCAAGTTTGTTCTGGTTTTGTAAAATGCATCTAGTATACCAAATTTCAAGCGGTTGTGGTATGTGGTACTTATTGACCTGAGTTCTCCATTCTATGCCTGTTAAATTGAAATGAGGTCATGATACAAATCATCATCACCCAGTTGCATTAAATCAATGAATTTTTATATGAATATAAGAATTTCAAAACTCAAGAGACATCAGCAGGAGAGAAGTCTCAGTACCAAGAGATCTATAAGCATACTGTGAGGACAGTTCACTTAAAACATATTTTCTTGTGGTTATAGGACTATGATGAAAGCAAAATACATAACTGTTGTCAGGGTTATTTCTCAGCAACAGCTGGAAGTATTTGGGTCAAACAGTTTACAAAGCCTGTAAACCTTCTGTTTGATGTTTTTGTTAGTATTGTGCACTTTTGAATATAGTTTTGATTAAAACACTGAAAGTCTTAAATTACTCACCTGCTTGATTAATTGTTAAATATGATATTTTGACATACCATTGCTCGCCGAACAAGAATATTAGTAAAATTGAATGAAGTGAGGAGGTCAGAAATATATTTAAAAACTAAAATTCAAAATCAAACCCCGAAGAAGAATATTAGTAAAATTGAATGAAGTGAGGAGGTCAGATATATTATTTAAAAACTAAAATTCAAAATCCAACCTAATATGAATTATCCTGAACCTCTCCAGTTATGTTCTTTGTCAATAGTTACTTGTAAAAAGAAAATAATACCTTAAAATCTCTAGCCTTGTTATACGTATTCAACTGTCAACCCTGTTAATGAACATTAGATAAAAATACCCTACCAACGTGCAGAAGATGCAAAATTGCCACAGAAAGAACAGTGGCATCAAACAAAAGCAATTCAACAATTAGTTACAGAGAAATATCCATGACAAAAATGTTACACAAATACCTTTTGAAAATATAATCAAAATAACATAAACTGGTGAAAACTCATCAAAGAGGCAAATTATCATAAAATTGTGCTCATTTTCTTTTGGTACCTTCAACATAGTATTGTATTGAAATCCAGCAATTCGTTCTTCAGAAATAGCTCTGACCAGGATAATGCACAAACTCTCTATGTTAATTGTGCACGAAATATGTATTTGCAGAAGAATACAAGGGGACATTCATTTTAGTTTCCAAAATCCTTTGCATAAACTGAGGTCTGTTGATTCGGAATCTCAGGCAAACACGCAGACTCAATAATCTGGCATACATCTGTATAAATTGCAAGCCGAGGTTTGCTGTACGGGACTAAATACAATGACAGAAACACGGAACAAGTTATTTAATGATTTGTGTGCCTTGCAATAAATATAGTTTTCAGCTTGTAATAAATTCTACAAATAAAACATGATTTATAAATAAATCCCTAGTTTTTACATTTGACTTCCTAGTTTTATCCTAGTTTTCTATGATTTCAATTACTAAATTTTGTACAGACTGTTGAAAAGCCTGTGACATTCAGACATGCATTTGGAGGACAACATTGGACCTAGCTCCACCTAACATAGATCCTATCAGCTTTAGACGGAGCAAGAATCCATGGTCAAAGATGTTCATCCCAACAACAATTCTTGATGACATTTCCCCAGCCCCAATTTTGTCATGCATGTTATCTGCCTATGGTTGTGCATTAGAGCAACCATGTGTAATTTTGCGTTGTGGTTTTTACTTGGATCGCCACAATATTTTGCAACTGTTATGAGTCAATCAACAGTCAAATCAGGTTGACAAAAGAAGCAAGTCAACAATTAAGCGATGTTCTAGTGATAATGAATGTGAAAATAAAAACTGAAATGGTTATGATGGTTTTGTAAGATTTTGTTGTGTATTTACTTGGATATACATGACATGCCAACCGAACACAAACTGTATTTAAGTTGAATTGTAAACGATTAGATTATAACATCTGCTTTATTATCCATATTTAAAGAATTATGCCCCCATTGAAGGTGATGGGGTATATTGGTTTGCTTATGTAGGTCGGTCTGTCGAGTAACACATTCGTTTCCGCTCTCTGAGTCCTACAGTTTTCATCCGATCTTCACCACACGTCATAAAAATGTTTATCGGCATAACATTTCAACCAAGTTCGAATTACCTAAAATTTATTTCTGCTCTGTAAGTCCATTGGTTTTCAAATGATCATCACCAAACTTCATAAATTTGTTTCTGGGCATACTTTCTTGGTCAAATTCGATAATCAAGCAAATCACTTAATAATCTGCGGAGTAATGGCACTTGAAATATCTAAAATTAGCATTTAGCCATTTCAGCATTGTAAGTGCGACAGTTTTGATATGATGTCTATCAAACGTGATGAAGATGTTTTAGGTTGTGATATCTTAACCCAGTTTGATGATTAACCAAATCACCCATGGACCTTGATTTATATAAAATTGGATTCTATTAGCAGTTTATGCCCTCTGTATCCAACTTGATATTTAAACCTAGAGGGGGCAAACTCTTTTACAAACAGCTCTTGTTCAATTAAAAAACATTTAAGCATATGTTTACATAACTATTAATAGTATTGTGGCAAAAATGGTGTATTACAAATGATCAAACCAACTAACCACGCTATTTTCTGATTTGGTGGCCATTTTGTCGGCCATTTTGAATATTATTAATCCTTTTATTTATGTACAAATCAGTTGCATGTTTGTCAATACATTTTCTAACAAAACATACATGATAGAAATCCAGAATATTGTAGTTACTCTACATATTGAAAGATATGCCAATTGTAAATTTGTGGCGGCCGTCTTGGTTGCCCAAGTGGTGGCCATACTGAATATTTCAAAATGCTCAATGATAACAAAGTTGCATCATAAAGTTTCTAAGTAGTGACATGGTATAGAATCATTTTATGCAAAAACAATTTGTGCGTACTACCTTTTGGGGTTCATCGACCGGCATACTGACTAGTTAGGATTTGACTTTAATGAGATTGTACTACAACAAACCTTGTTGGGTCGAAGGGGTATGTGATGAACTTTGGGTCAAAAGGAATATCTGGCAATGTATTGTTGTACTTCACTGAACAAACCAATTCAGATCTGAAAAAAACATCAAAATAAAATTAAATTCATACGCAATTACATTATGTACTGAACAAGAGCTGTCGGAGGACAGCGCGCTCGACTTTCTTGTGCTTGTCTGAGTTACTGGCATTTTTTTTCTAAAACAAGAAATATGGAAATTCCACAACCGAAATTTTTAGTAAAAGTGACCTTGACCCCACCCACCCCATATGCAATCCCAAGCGAGGTCTTGATATAAGGTATCTATGTATTAAGTTTCATTAAAATATCTCAATGCATTCTCAAGTTATTGATCAAAAAATAGTTTTTCTATTTTTAGTAACAGTGACATTGACCCCAAACACCCCATACGCAATCCCAAGCAAGGTCTTGATATACGGTATCTATGTATAAAGTTTCATTAAAATATCTCAATGCATTCTCAAGTTATTGAGCAGAAACCATTTTTCTATGTTAGTAACAGTGACCTTGACCCCACCCACCCCATATGCAATCCCAAGTGAGGTCTTGATATAAGGTAACTAAATATTAAGTTTTATTAAAATATCTCAATTTGTTCTCAAGTTATTGAGCGGAAACCGTTTTTCAATTTTAGTAACAGTGACCTTGGACGCCGACGCGAGTAGAATAGCTTGCCTTTTCTTCGAAAAGTCGAGCTAAAAAGGGTTTATGCATTTCATTTTCAGAAACGCTGTGTTTGTGGTTAGCACAACAAGTTAGGCCCTGTGCCAATATTGCGCTACTTTTATATGGGCAATATTGGCGGGCCTAACCGGGGAAAGACCAATTCTGTGGTGGAAATTTTTCCCTATATGTCTATAGAGTAGCTACCAGATTTTGATCGCTACTTTCATGTCCCGAAATTACATAGTCAGGGATCTCAGAAATGCAAAATCAAGCGTATTTGGATGCATATTTTTTCAAAAGGACGCATGTCAAACCCATGCCAAGAGTCCTTGGACGCATACTTTTTCGCTTACTGCGTATACCATGTTATTTAACACATACACGAGTGCCTGCAGTAAACTCGGCAGTAGTCGCGATACAAATCAATATTGGCCCCAGTACACACTGCAGCTGTCAAAGTCTTTGTGCTTTAGCTCCGCCCACAGCAGTCCCTTAGCTCCGCCCACACCATTCTAGACAGTTACTGTTATTTTCATTGGTAAATTACATTTGTTACTCATTGATGTGCTTTAATCAAGAAATCAATCAGAATGTGCTAAATCGCCGAAATATGACAAAAGCGTCCTCAATTAAGAACAACTAGAACATAGTTGACAAAGTAAAAAAAACAGCATTGGTAGAATGAGTGAGAAACAGCTTTAATCAAATTTCATGAATAAATCTAAATCTCAGTAATACGGTGATAGGGGATTTTGTTTTGACATAAATTTTATACGAAAATCTAGGGCTGAATTTTGACAGGAATATAAAAGCATCGATCAATAATCATACATAAAGGAATTTTCTAGTATATAACACATATTACAAGACATATGTTAACAATACTGGTGGTAATTTAAGTAAATTTTTTTGCAATATCACATATTTTCGTGACCTCGCAAAAAATTTTGTCGCTGACTTTTTAGATCACAAACATTTGTAAAACACATGCAAACACATATTTTGGTGTTTAATATCACCAATAATTGCTCCTTTACAACATTTTTATATTGTTAACCATTTTCATATTGTTAACCTGTTTCACAATTACTATTACTTGACAGTAACTTATGCTTTGGTACCTGCCTGTTGTACTGTAATCACAGCATCATAACTTTTTACTAGGCCTCCAACAAATCAGTCATTAAGTTTAGACCATCATTTGCTAATTGTCCAGAATTTACCTGTTTTAAAATTAATTATTGGTACAAAAATATTGTTTTAATTACATATCCAAATAATAATAATAATAATAATAACATTATTATTATTATTATTATCATGATTATTATTTTATTTATAACTGTCATATATTGTATAAATGTACAAATTGTAAAAATTCCATTCACTCTCGTGCGTCACATACTTGAATTTAACTTTTTTTCTATTTGGGACTCCTACTTTTTAGGGGGAAGGAGTCCCAGCACTCCTATTTTAAAATCCTAGTGAGATCCCTGATAGTTATTCTGAACCGATTGCAATAAAACTTACATACCTGGTCGAAGAAACAATTCCTAATTAATGTTCCGTAACAGTTTCATTTTGTATTCCTGAGCCATTTAAACCTACACGCTATTGCATTTTTGAATAATCTTGCTGTTTAAATCGGAATTTAATGCATGTCCTAGGTAAATTTCGGCACATGTTAATAAGTTTATGTGTTGTTTAGATAAAATATGTTGATATATAACTTTATTGTCGCAAATAATGGTAATTTAAGAAAATCTAAACATTTAGGTTTCCACCACATAATTGGTCTTTCCGCAATGAGACGTTCCAGCGAATTTAGCCCTTTATAAAAAAAAGTAACACTAAATTCGCTGCACGTCTCATTTATTAGACTATATACAAACAAACACACATACATTACAACCGGTTTTTCTGTTTATAAAAGGTATGGCAATTCTTGTACACATGTGAAAAAAAAACATTATGATAAGACTTTGCTAATTAGTATATACACTTGAAAATCAGGTATCGATTGAATTTGAACGAATAAATTAAAACAAACAACGTCGCGAAAAAATGTCACAAAGTATCAAATCAAGTGACCCACTTACCTTTTCTCTCCTCCACGTTTCCTGTCACGGTCTTTGTTTGCAGTTTGTATCGTTGGCGGCATTTTGAATAAATCAGTTTTGAAAATGTCATAAACTGCTTCAAAATCCTTCGTTTAGATTGTAAACATGTCCGCCATTTTCTATTGATTCGTTCCCATTGTTAACGTAACATACTTTCTCGCATAAAAGAAATTTCGCTCCCTGTTATACAAAAATGTATGAACAGAAAAATGCTGAGAAAATGTAAATTATATGTGTCAATATATTATAGTAGTGTATCTATATTCAAAGGCATATCGCATTTAAAGCTACTTTATTAATATTATACGTCATTATAATTTGATGGATGTTGCCAAAACGTACCATGACCAAATCGTACCTCGTCAAAACGTACCAAGTAACAGACATAACACATATGTGCAATAACGAATTTTAAAACAAGTAATATAACCAAAACACCGTGCAGATGTCCGGTATTGAAAGTACAAAAAATACGCGAAAGCCTTGCGTTGCAACAGATAGTTAAAATGAATCCGGGTCATCTCGGCCCGAATACTAAATCGGCCTGGTCGAATTCGTCGCACTGACGAATTCGGCCAAGTCTGACTCGGCCCACTTTTTAGAAAGTACGTTAAATTATGGATTTATTGATTTTATTTGTATTGCTATAGTTTATGTTAATTTCGTTTACAGTTTCTAACGCATTTGTTCAGTTTCTAACGCCTTCTGCAACGTGTGATAAGTTGACCTGATACCGAAAAGGTTCCTGAATTTGTTCAAAACCGGCCATTTGAGCACCAGCTGTTTTTTTGCCTCACTTAAAGGTAGCCAGAGTTCACTTTACGATCTCCCGCTGAAAATATGGTCAGTGCAAGGAATTTACAATTTATAGAGAAGTGTGTGGGCTATATGGAAGGTTGATGCAATATAGTGAGAAAAATCAGAAAGCTCAGATACTTATTGAGTCTGTCAATAATATGGCAACGTAGTAGTATGGATCAATAATAATATTATGTTGCAATATTTAATTAACCCTAAGAGTGCGACTATAAACTGATGCACTGTAGTGCTTTTGCATTAAATGTTTTATAATCTGCAGTCGTTGTTTTAAACTACCCCTGCTTCCTGAGAAGAATTTTGTAAAGGCACTTTGATTTTACATACAATGTTTTGAACGCATTGAATGGCACTATAGCATTTCCTTATTTAAGCTTAACCTAATTTTTACTATGACCTACTCGTTGTCGATCGTACGCGTCTGATTTCTGGCTGCTGAGCGAGACCGTATGCTTTTTGTTGTAGAGCTGGGTGCCAACATCAATTACACAATGGCATCAAATGGTTGATGGAAACACACGTGTAAATGAAATATAAATTCCAAGTTTATGATTAATATATGACATGCAAATGTCAATATAAGGCAAGTGATGTTTTGTATTATGTACCTCAGCTTGAGTTTAAAAAAAATTCAATTGCATTTATATTGATGGCAGTTTACTCCGTGAAGTTGTCGTTCTCGGAACGGGTCAGATTGACGACGAGTAGCTAGGTTATAGTAACAATGTTTGGTGGTATTTCTTAAAACTACAGAACAGGGTAGTGTTGTACATTTCCTGAAAGTAAATTCATTTCTGCGTCGAATAAGATCGAGTTATGAAAATCGATGCACAACTGTTAAAGTTATGGCTGTTCAAACCGATGCACCCAATGTTTCCGGTGTCTGGAGTTGGATACCTTTTATATGTGTCAGGGGCGAAGCTTGGGTTCAAAAAATGTATAGGTACAATAGGTAGAATCTACAAACTGACGCTGTAAGCGATAATTTGGGCCAGGAGTGTTTATGCTCGTATGTGGCTAAAAACAACTAACTTCAGCTAAACCCCAATTCTACAAAATAATTGTAAAATAAGCGTGTGTTTTATGAAATTTATTTCATATTGACGTAATCGACTCGTTAAACAACGAAGTATCAACACGGCCATTAAAGGGCCCCTCACCCCCATTCCCCCTCTTGTTTTTATTGCATTTTCGGCATATTTAAATTGTTCATCTCTGGAAAAAAATGTATAGGCACGTGCCTATAGTGCCTACAGGAAGCTACGCCCCTGTGTGTATTTGATAGTGAATTTTGTTTTCACAAAATTTGTATTTTTCGTCATTTCTTGATTATTTGTCATTAAAACTGATGTGTTTACTACTGAATTATTATCATAGCCACGCGCTAACCACCTGTGGCTGCAATGGTCACTGGTTCTCTGACAATCGGAGAACAAACGATAACTAAGTCTCAGTTTATACACATAAAATAATGGATTGTCTCCCTTAGTCCAAGGTCGCTTGACTTCTCTCAAGTGTTGTCAATCACCGCGCAGAGATATGACTGGTTCCGAACATAGCTCTTATCAAATCCCTGCCGTCATAGCAAATCACGTGATGATGATCGATTTAAATCTTCTAGATATTATTTATGGTTTTAATTAGTTATTTTTCTCTGTTTTCATTATTGACTGCAAACCATATATAAATATACCAATTATGTAGGAAATTGCACTGAGTTGCATTAAAGGGACTATGTCATCGAAAAGGGCCTCAAGGGGGCAATTGCTTTAAAACATCTTAAATTTAGATATTAAAACTGGCATATATTGACGGTTAAAAAGGGTATTTATAATAATAAAAGAGTGTTCGCATTCTGCGAAAAAATCATTTCATTATAATATGGGTTGTGTTTGTTTGGCCCTTTTCCTGTTTACATTTGGACGTCAGAATTGTGAGCATTTTGTATAACTACAGTTTACAACGACTCCTTACCAAGCATGACAGCGCAGTGGGTTATGCGCTGTCTACTGTCATTTCTTCGTATGGCTCCTAAGTCGTGGGGTTTTATTTTTTCAGTTTTTTTTTGCTAATTAGTCTTTATCAAATATCTTATTGTGTATTATATTCTTGTGTATTATTTCATGCACATGTCTTGGTATAGTTCATTTCAATCAAATAATATAATATATAGTGCAATAGGAATCCAATTTTTCGTTGACATAGTCCCTTTAACGAAGTGAGAGTTACAAACACGTAATTCTTTCAGATTTGAAAAGATATACTAGTGATGGCAGTGGTTACCGTTAACCGATAGGGGAGGTAACCGCTGCGAGGAGTTGGAAGCGTTGTATGTAACCCATCTGTGTTCGTAATGTAGAGAGACCACAATCAGCGCTGCCAGATATAACAACACGTATGGCTTTGTTCAAAGAAACTTGATGAAACATTTATTATGTACAAACAATAAATCAACAAAACATATAAATAATAAATTACATAATTATATTTTCCGCTTTATGTATTTTTTTTCATTTTGAAATCAGAACACGCAGGTTTTTTTCCCCTTTATACTTGGGGCCTTTAATAGGTCCCTTCAAATCAGAAATAAAAATATTTGTTCACAACTGTGGGTAAGAAACTTTGCAAATCTGCTGGATCGTATACAAATTAACATACCGTCCAACGTCTATCCAATATGTTGCAAATATATTTCATTTAGCTTGCAGACTGAAAACTATAAACTGAAGTAGTGTCAAATGCGATATCAATAAGAAATAACTTTCATGTTTGTAGTTGTTTATCTGTAAATAAACAACGATTTTGAGTTCTGAAGCGTATGAATTATGCATGTATGGTTTAATATACGCGCATCACTGGTACGAGAAAACATTGCTTATTTACAGATAAACAACCATAAAGTAAAAATTAGTTCGATTCTAACATGACCAGACAATATATTTGGAATTACAATGCGAACTAAATTTTACAGTTTCGGAACTACTGTTTTCGAGTTGTTTATTGACAATTTAACACAGGAAATTTTGCGCGAGTCATGTAAGAATGTGCATGTTGTAACATAGATATATATTTTAATATTATAAATGTTTATGTACATTTTTTGGTGTACTACTGACTGACTTTTTTCTATTTAAGCGCATGCTTCACTTGAACGCTATAACGATTTCATTTTTTTCACCTTTGGGGGAAGGTGGCGGGGCCCTTCAGATGGGAAATTTTAAGGCAAAAGGGGATTTTTTTTCAGTAAAGCATTATTGCATGTTTATATTCTACTTCGTTATAGAACATAAATTAATGAATTGTTTTGCTACACATGATAACTTAAATTATGCACCAACTTGGTTTAATGACAAATTGCTGGGATGGTTAACGAAAATTCCTATATTTTATTAAATTTTTGTCTGATTTGGTCTTTTTTTTTTTTAAATAAAGCTTACATTCTGAGGGGAATTTTAAGGTAAATATAGGGGAAAATATATACTTTTTAAGCTGGGGAATGGGGCCGAATTTTGGCCCCAAATTGGCCCTAAACACACTGTAATTTGCTTAATTATTTCACTCACTTTTCACGAAAAGAACAGCCTCACGGCCTTCACAATTAAAAACAAGAATGTAGCAAATCTAGAGGGCAGTGTAGTTTATGCGTAAAATAATTAACAAATTTCAGAATGATGTAAATAGTTGTATTTGGCATACATGTATATTCACTGCGCAAACTTTACGGTAAAAAGCCTAAAATTATTGTATCAATGAATAGTATAGCTACATGTATTATATATAAGCAAATTAAACAATTGAGTTTATATCAATCGTGTTAAATATGCTTGTCACTGAAACAGAAACTAAATTACTTCGTAAACTTACTAAATACTGCCTTTTCTGGATGTCTGGAAACGTAAACAGTATGATTCACCTGAACTTTTATTATACTGAATTACGAACATTAACAAATTTGCATGACATAACTGTCCATTGTACATGTTCGCAAAAATAGTCCCAATCGAACACAATGTGTACCATTTTATATTCTAATATGATACTCTCTAATTTTTTCTTTAGACAAAGAACAAACTTATCGTTGTTAAACTACCCAAAAACAAACTTATCGTTGTTAAACTACCCAAAAACAAACATGCAAGAAGAAGTCCCGGTTGTGAGAGGAGCGTTGTTAAAAGTATTTCCAGTTACAACTGCAAAAACAAATGTCAGATCATGTTAGAATCGAAATAATTTCCGCATTATCGTTGTTTATCGGCCAATAAACAACTCTACTATAAAGGGATTATGTTTTTCCCTTTTCCTGTTTACATTTGGACATCAGAATTGTGAGCATTTTGTATAACCATAGTTTACGAACGACTCCTTACCAAGCATGATAGCGCAGTTGTTTAAAGCGCAGTCTACTGTCATTTCTTCGTATGGCTCCTAAAGAGTGAGTACGATACCAAATTGGGGTTTTGATTTTGTCGGACTTTTTTGCTAATTTGTTTTTATCAAATATCTTATTGTGTATTATATTATTTTTTATTTAGTTCATGCACATGTCTTAGTAACGCACATTTCTATCAAATAATATAATCCATAGTGAAGTAGGAAGCCAATTTTTCGTTGAAATAGTCCCTTTAATCTCATTACTATATGTATGTTTACATATAATAAATCAAATACATATGTTGAAAGGTTTAACATGGCTTCTGGCTTCGGATGATGACCACAGCAGTGCTCGAAACCGTCATAAGTAAGTTAAATTATAGTGTTGTGAACTTATGAAAATGATCATTTAAAAGACTCAACGATACTGTCAACCTCCACGCAGAGATTTGACAGGTTCCGAACATAGCTCTAATCAAATCCCTGCCATCATAAGAAACCACGTGATGATGATCGATTTAAATCTTCAAGATATTATTTATGGGTTAATTAGTTATTTTCTTCTTTTTTCATTATTGACTGCAAACGACATATACAAAGTCCAAGTATGTAGAAAATTGCTCTGAGTTACATCAATTAAGTAAAAGTTACAAACACGTAATCCTTCCAGATCTGGAAGGATTTTACTTGTGATGGCAGTGGTTACCGTTAACCGATAGGGGAGGTAACCGCTGCGAGGAGTTTGCGATACTATATGCTTACTCGTTCGGCCCGTATTCACCAACCCATTCTTAAACTTAAGACTTATAAAGAATAGTCTTAAAGCTCTTTTGTTCTAATTTAAATCTGACTTGTTATTCACTAACTCTACTTGTGGCATTCACTAACTCTAATTGTGGCATTCACTAACTCTAATTTTGGAATTCACTAACTCTAATTGTGGCATTCACTATCTCTAATTGTGGCATTCACTAACTCTAATTGTAGCATTGTTAATTTAGAACGATTTGTTAGTGACATAAGCGATATTGGTACCGTGTCCAGGTACCACCCCTGACACAATAGTGTGTGGAATAAATTGGAGCATTACTACTTCCCCTGAAACTTCCCAAAATGCTACCACCATAAATTGGTAGAAGATTGGAACAGAGCGCACTAATGGTCCCACTTCAAGTTTTATGAAATTTGACGAACATTTTAATTTACCAACAACACTTACGTCAAACCGAAGAGTTCGCTATGTTAGTACATTTAAAAGAATACGTATAATTATATGGCTATGTTTATATCATTAAAGGGACTTCTTCACAGATTCTGCTTGTTGAAGTATGCCATCAAATGTCTTAACTTTACAGATTTAAGCATCGGAACTGACAAGCCCTTGTATAATAACAAGAAAAGTATTTAGAAGAAAAAGATCCCACCGGGGTTCCAACCCGGGAACTCCAGATGAAAAGGTTATCGCCTTTACCACTCGGCCATTCCGACTTCTATTTATTTCACAGTTATGTAAGTTACTTATTTACTTTATGTAGGTGTCCCACGTGTTGTCAACAATTTCAACGAAAGCAACAGAAACACTCCAAATTATTCCATCGTTTAGCGTTACAAACGCTTTATAATTTTATAATTTTCAACTGATGATTACTTATAAACGAAACTGGTTTACAGTATATTTCTTGGTCCGTTGTGTTATTTTGCTCCCTTGTATAACTGTTCTTTTATTTTTGGAATCGGTGACAAAACGTTGAAAAAATGTCAATTCATCAATCTGTGAACAGGTCCCTTTAACAGTAACATCAAGATCACACATATTTTACGAATGAGATATACGCTCGCATTCGTTCCTTGGATCAGAGAATAAGCTTTTATAACCCGGATCGTCTTTATTACCAGTAACAACACCATTGTCTGCACCATTCTTATCGTGTCTCTCGAGCATATGTTGTACACTGTGTTCAATGGCCTTTGCCCGCAGGGATGCGATGCTCTCAGACCTCTTATCGTTGCCCTCGGCATGCCCACGCGGCGTCTCAAAATGGTTGCCCTCGGCATGCCCACGCGGCGTCTCAAAATGGTTGCCCTCGGCATGCCCACGCGGCGTCTCAAACTGGTTGCCCTCGGCATGCCCACGCGGCGTCTCAAAATGTCTCGTTTGCACCTCCGGGCTGCACCGAGGATGAGTCTCAATGGGAACGTTTTTGTCGGGTTTGTCGTCTACACTAAAGGTTTGCTGTGCTTCTATGGATTTCTTGTGCATACCTGTTACGTAGATAGATACTATTTAACTTAGCAATGATGCATAATGACAAATGTGTGCTAATATGATAAAACAAATTATAGTCATGTTTATTTGAAGTAATTTGTTTTCGGTGCAAATGTTGCTGATAAGGGCGGTGATCATCATGATTATCATCATCAGCAGCAGCAGCAGCAGCAGGTTTACTCGATGATCTCAATCACTGTGATTACATGTATATACAATTATGTTATATAAGTGCATGTTTATATATACATATTGTAAAGGCGAAATAACCAAGCAGTAAGTGTTAATTCATGCCTTTGTGATGCGAACCCTTATTGTGGCAGTCTAGCTCTTGCAATTTGTCCAGTTTATGCTTGTTGTAATTAAAAGGACTATGGCATCGAAAAGGGCCTCAAGGGGGCAATTTCTTTTTTAAAAAATCTGAAATTAAGATATTAATACTAGCATAAAATAACGGTTAAAACAGTGTATATATATAATGGGGAAAAGGTGTGCGCATTCTGAGATAAAAATCAATTTATAATATGTGTCGTGTTTGTTTGGCCCTTTTCTTGTTTAACTTTTGGCGTTAGAATTGTGTGTATTTTGTAAAACCATAGATTACACACGATTCATTACCAAACAAAATAGAGCAGTTGGTTAAAGACGTTCGCAACAATTTTTTTCCAACGACAGATTTTCTGAAAAATTTGCACAGCATGTGTCAATGTATCCTAAAACTAAAACAGTCTTAAAAACTAGGGGTCACACGCCTTGCTCTGGAAATATTGGGGTTTAAATACAGTACCTGTCGAAGCCCTTTTTTTAGTTTGTGTGGCTAGCAATGTTAAATTATATACAGCGTTCATATACAAACAAGGACGGAGATTTTTAAATGCATCTTTCTTTAATGTTTCGTTTGGCAACATACAATTGCAGTTTAATGATAAAACGCGCTTAATCTATAGTTACCATTTATAAAATGACTTTTAATGGACTCTTAATGAGGTTTAATATGCATGCAATATGCCTTTGAAAACATCCATAAATATACAAATATACGAATATCTTTTGTTCCAAACGACAGATTTTGTTAAAAAATGTCATATACATGTGTCCTTGTATACTGAAACTAAAACAGTGTTAAAAAATAGGGGTCACGGGCCTTTTTCCGGAAGTATTGAGTTTTGAATACGGTACCTGTCGAAGCCCCTTTTTTCAGTTTGGATTTTTTTATCAATGTTTTAAGTATATAGGAGAGCTTTTTTCAACCAAGGTTATGGTTCTTTCGACTGGTATGTTTTCACATGTCTTGTTTGGCAATATACAAGTGTATTTTGGTAATAAAAAAGGCATTACCCACAATTACTGTAAATATAATGAATTTGACTGGACATTGAAGTAGGTCAAATGGGTACTAATAATACCTTCTGAAACGTCATTTATTATGCATCAATATATTTTGTTCCAAACGACAGCTTTTTTATTTTTATTTTCGCACATACATGCACCAATGTATGCTAACAGCAAAACATTAATAAAAAGAATGGGTCACCGAACTTGTTTGGGAAATGTTGGACTTTAAATAGGGTACCTGTGTAGCCTTTTTCATGTTTCGTGTTTACGAAAACAACGCATCAATTGCCAAAATAGTATGGAGATATTCAATGGATCTTTTTTGAACTAATTTGTTTGGCAATACATTGTATACGTGTGTTTTTGATTATTATAATGCTTTATGAACTTTTAACCATTGAATAGAACTTAATGACCTACACAGATTTATATTTATTGATTGAAATTAGTATAGTGTAATGTACAATAAAGAAATAATGAAGCAAAAGGACAAATTAACCCAATTATTTTCTTTTTGTTACGAACGTCTTTAAATCGCTGCCTGCTGCCATTTCTTCGTATGACTCCTAAATCGTGAGTTCGCTATCCACTTGGGGTTTTATTTTTTTCAAACAAGTTTTCTGATTTGCTTTTATCAAATATCTCATGTATTATATTAATGATTGGTTTAATGAACACGTCTTAGTATACCGCATTTCTATCATCTAATATCATTATAGTGCAATAGGACACCAATTGTTCGTTCCCTTTAGTATGGAAGAAAACCTGACCATGGTTTCACTGCGATCCTAATCCAGATCGTTATGAGCACGGTCCGAGAGTAATGTGCAGTTCTATCTGGGTAGCACATGTTTCGAAATTATCTTTAAAAAAAATAACATTAACTTACTACTAGGTCTTCAGTTAGGCCTATGTTCAATAAAATGCTTTTTAAACACATACTTCGTATACAGTACAATAAAAGTTATTATAAAACAGATGGTGACTTTGTGTGAAAAATCAGTTTTACAAATGTTGATTCTAATCGTTTCACCTACTTAAAAGAATTCACGTCTTACTCAGAAGCCACGGTGCACACGACTCCATAACTCCTTCCTTTGCACTTTTCAAAATGGTTTCCGGAAGAGGAAGTGAATGTCGTACCATCGCACCGTACAGACCGTATTCCGCCATTATACTTGATCTACCCCACGTCTTCTCGGTTTTTCGCCATTTGGCTCTACGGTTTTGAAACCAAACCTGTAAAAATTTAAAACGTACATGTATAAAACAAGTTAGGCGTAAAAAAGTTGTTGGTTTCCGCTTCCCCGACCACCTAATTTTTCCGCCGAAGTTTGTTTGAACTGTTTCTGAATTGAGGTAAAAAAAAGAGCAGTTTTCATTACTTGATTAAGTTTCTTGCCCGAAACGTTTTCTATAACCTTGTTTATAGTTATATTTATCGCTAGGTACAATTTCTTTGATGGGAGGCGTTTAAACATTTTACATGCAGTCCAGTATATCTAACTGTGTGGTGAATCTGCCGCGAAGAAAGTTAAAGAGAAAAATATTTTACCCCCCCCCCCTCCCCCCCCCCCCCCCGTTATATATTTTTGGAGACATAAGCGGAAACAAACAATTATTTTTTTGGCCTTAGTAAGCTTCATTGTTCACTCAATTACATAATATTGGATATCAATAGTTGTTTTCTCAATGATAATTTCAAACATTAAAATAAATGTAAGATCATCAATTGATACACCAAAATGAACACATATGGTTAGTTTTTGTTCTTAAAATTGGCACAGCTAGACCATCCTCCACGAATTAATGATACAGTACTATTAATATGTCGACTAAATGCGAAACGAGGCTTAAACATTGCACGATTCAATAAAGTATTCATTAAATAGTTGATCCGCAGAGAATGATGTACTAGTATTATTTTTCAAGTTATAGATACTGTTTGACCCACTTCACGGTTTGTATTGGCACAGTTTGTTCGATTGTGAAATCCTATTTGATCGTACATTACGGGTACATGGGCGGATTTAAAGGGGTACAGAAGCAGCGTACACCCCCTCTAAACTTGCTCAACATTCGATTTTTTAAACCTAACAATAACTTAAACATATGCATTTGTTGCCAATTACGTTTTCTTCAATCACCTTATTGCAATGATCAAACTAAATATTTCCAATTGGATTTTTATGGAAACAAAATACATTTAGAAATACCATAACGAAACATATATACAATATTAGTATTGTGCTCTTTGTTAGTTAAGCCCTTTTCAGGGACCGGATCACGTGATCTGGTCCAAACTTTTAGACCCACCTGTATGCGGTCCTCGGTGAGGTTGGTTTACAGGACGAGCATCTCGCGGGCCTACACAAGTAAGACCCACCTGTATGCGGTCCACGGGGAGGTTGCTTTTCAGGGCGAGTATCCTCCAGGCGTACACGACTAAGACCAATCTGCACGCGGTCCTCGGTGATGTTGGTTTTCAGGGCGAGTATCTCGCGAGCTTACAGAACTAAGACCCACCTGTATGCGGTCTACAGGGAGGTTGGTTTCAGGACGAGCATCTCCCGGGCGTAAACAACTAAGACCCACCTGTATGCTTTCCTCGGAGAGGTTGGTTTTTAGGGCGAGCATCTCCCGGGCGTACACAACTAAGACTCACATGTATGCAGTCCTCGGGGAGGTTGGTTTTCAGGACGAGCATCTCCCGGGCGTACACAGCTAACACCCACATGTATGTAGTCATCGGAGAGGTTGGTTTTCAGGACGAGCATCTCCCGGGCGTACACAACTAACACCCACCTGTGTGCTTTCCTCGGAGTGGTTGGTTTTCAGGGCGAGCATCTCCCGGGCGTACACAACTAACACCCACATGTATGCAGTCCTCGTGGAGGTTGCTTTTCGGGCGAGCATCTCCAGGACGTACACGACTAAGACTCACCTATATGCGGTCCTCGGGGAGCTTGGGTTTTTAAGGGCGGGCATCTCGCGGGCCTACACAACTAAGACCCACATGTGCCGAGCATCTCGCGGACGTACACAACTAAGACCCACATGTATGCATGACTCGAAAAGGTTGGTTTTCAGGGCGAGCATCTCGCGGGCCTACACAACTAAGACCCACCTTTATGCGGTCCTCGGTTCTTGGTTTTCAGTTCGAGCATCTCCCGGGCGTACACGACTTAGACCCACCTGTATGCGGTCCTCAGGGAGGTTGGTTTTCTGGACGATTATCTCCCGGGCGTACACGACTAAGACCCACCTGTATGCGGTCCTCGGGGAGGTTGGTTTTCAGGGCGAGCATCTCCCGGGGTTACACATTTAAGACCCACCTGTATGCGGTCCTCGGGGAGGTTGGTTTTCAGGGCGAGCATCTCCCGGGCGTATACATCCGGGTAGTGGGCGTCCTTGAACGCCTTCTCCAGCTCCTCTAGCTGCAAGCTCGTAAAGATCGTCCTGCAGTGTCAAAAACACCCGAGGTAAGAGGCAAGGAAAGAAAAAATAAGAGGCCTGTCGTGGGAAACCCCGGCTTAATGCATGAGCCTAAAGTGTCGTCCCGGATCAGCCTGTAAAGTCCGCACAGGCTAATCCAGGGCGACACTTTCCGCTTTTATGGTATTTTCTGTTTTAAGGAAGTATCTTCTAAACATAAATCCAGTCTAGGCGGAAAGTGTCGTCCCGGATTAGCCTGTGTGGACTGCACAGCCTGATCCGGGATGACACTTTTCGCACATACATTAATCCCGATTTTCCCACGACACGCCTCATATATACTAGTACCTTTTGACTGAGTCCATGCTTCATGGAAAGCATTTATGAAATGTTGAGTCATATTATTCACCAAAACTATTTAAAAGTACCGGTATTTGCAGAGGCACAACCCGTGAGGTCCATTACCTTAAAGCCCCCATAATCGCATTGGGCAGAACATATTTTTTTACAAAGTAAACAATTGATAAGAACTGTTTTATGCACCTATCAATATTTTCCCCCACGGGGTGTGGGGGCGGGGGGGCGGCGGGCAATCCCAGGAGAATATGACTAACTGTATTTTGGGGGATCTAATTCCCCACCCTAGATCTTTTGTCTAAATCCCCTCAATGGGGAATGCTTAATTTGTGCATCAAATGGCCCGGGGGCCAATATTACCGGGATCTAAAATCCGAACAAAGTCTATTTCCCGGGATCATTCGGCGTGTCTTATTCCCGCTTGTCGGGAATTGCTTTCAGTGTATATGCCCCCCCCCCCGCCCCCCCCCCGGGGGAAAATATTGATAGGTGCATTACTTATGGTGACGCTTTTACATAAAACAATAGATTTAATCCGAAAAAAGATTATCAATAATGTAAACTGTTTATTAACGCAGAGTATGTTGACATAACTATCTGAATACTGTAAAAGCAATGCCCAAGCTGTCCGATTCGAAAAACACGTGTCTCCAGACTCCAGGTTGGGTGTTTGAAAATCGCGTTAAGTTGTCTAGATATTTTAGCTAGTTTAGTTTTTACTGTAAACATATTTATTTAAGCTCGATTGCATCGAAAGCCGTAGGGTTATAGAGACACTCTCGAGACTGTTTCCTGGGAAGAACCTGTACTTGGTGTCTTCAGAAAGATCTTGAGAACGCTGCCCGAGTGGGGATTGAACCCGGGATCTCAACAAGGCGGACACCGATCCACTACAACACTGCGACCCTAGCTAGCTAGTTTAATATATATTTCACGTTATTTTACTTAATCACTTAATTGTCCACTTATACATTTTTATCGCAATATTATAATTATGTCATTGCTTTGACATGATATAATGATATTATTTTTATTTATTTCAAATATAAAACATTTCATACTACTGTTTTAGGAGCTACATGTATATAGCCACATGAAAATATGAGTTCGCTATTTGATAATGAAAATTTACTTATTTATTTTATTTTAGTTTAAATGCGTGTAGAACAACGATCTATGCAGACATGAGACTGTTCGTTTATAAACCTAATCAACATATTCATCCGTTTTAAATATTCATGTATGATATTAAATTTACATTCTTAACAAATATTTACAACATACGGGGAATAAATCTGTCAGAATACAAACTGAGTTATGGTAATTATTGCACCGGATGCTATATTTCAAATAAAAACAGTCCGCACAGGCTAATCCAGGACGACACATTCAGCCTACTGTGGATTTATGTCTAGAAGAGACTACCTTGAAACAGAAAATGCCATAAAAGCGGAAAAGTGTCGTCCGCACAGGCTCATCCTGGACGACACTTTACGCACTTGCATTAAGTCCGGTTTTCCCACGACACGCCTCAAATGATGAAATTGTTGCTTATTATGCATGCATACCGGTGTATCTCTGAAAATAACAGCGTCTTTATTCTCGATACCTGTACGTTATGCATTCGATGTTTTTACCCACAGCTCACCGTTGAACATATACTTAAAATATATACTTAAAAGATATGCATGATATAATAATAATAATAATAATAATAATCACTTTATTTTACGAAGGTGACATATAAGACAGAGTATGTTCAGGACAAAAACATACCTTATTTTCATATGGCCTTCATACACATTCAAACATTCAACCAAATTCAGATTTAACATATAATTACAAAACAAGCACACAGTAACTTTAATAATGATAATAATAATGATAATGGCAATAATAATAATAATAATTATAATTTTCTCAATAAAAAACAATTACAAAGCATCGACAGACAGCAATAGAAAATAGAAATTATGAAATAAGCTAAATAAGGTATATCCACAGTGTAATTGAAGACAAAATATTTTAAGGCAATATATGTAGCGGTAATGATAAGGATACAAGTAATACCGAATGCTGTTTCGTTTCTCAATTTCATGATGCATATATTAGAATTTTGAATATTGCCGTTTTTAGGTGTGGCGCAATCTAATTTTTATTTGGCTGACATAAAAAAACAACATAATTTTCCGCGGAGAACATTAAAATCATAAACACGTGATTATTCACCGCATCAAAACGTTATTAACAAACCCATCACGACACGTGCACGCTGGGAGTACAGACGACTTTCGTCGAAACACCACCAATTATCGCTAATTAAATTAAATTGTAAAACAACGAAGCACCCCGTGGACGGCTAGCAATTAAGTGAATTTGTTTTCGAAGTCCCTTCGCAAAGCATCATCGCCCGCATCAGTTGGCATTCTTACGGAATCCACAATTTCCCTGGGTCAAATACGCTATTTACGGCGGTGCCAAGCGCTGATTAAATGACCTTAGTCGTTTCACAGCAAAGTAGCCCCTTGATACCTTACAATATTATTAGCTCCATTAAACTAATCAGGTCTTTGATATAAATTCCCATATCATCGCGATAGCTTTGTTCTCTAACGGTCGCCGCAATGAATTATGTATTTTTATGTCACTTTTATAAATTAGTCAGTTAGCTCGGGTTTCTGCAAGCGGATGCGTATATACCGTCAGTGGGTTATATTGGGACATAGAAAATGTAATCAGTCACTTTAAAGAGCATTACTTAGTCGTATTATGTAATGTAAATTAATGTGATGTAAATTAATGTAATGTAAATTACTTTAATGTAATGTTATGTTATGTTATGAAAATTCATCGATATTCTCCTTTTAGCGCCAATTAATCATACTCATTACTATTATATCTATATTAAAATAAATAAATAAATAAACTGTACGTTAATGACATGTGTACATTTGTACACGAATTCATATTATATATACATCAAATAGACAACATATTTATAACATCTTATTACACCCCGGCCCACCGGGCCTATATATCACCATAATATCAGCACATATTAAATTGATATAATAATATTAAACAATTTAAAACGTGTGTGTAAAAACGACCTATTAACATAAGTGATATATAAATCGAAAAAAGGTGAGTAAGTACGAATAAAAATTGCATATTATGAGAACATGTATCTATGTCATATGTCTCTTCATAGTTATCTCCGCCTTATATGTTACACTACTCTTTTCTATACTGATTGCGCCATCTCCATCTCTAACGTGTTTTACAGTTTCTCATAATTGTATGCTCCATAAGCAACAAACATTGTATACAGGCACTTGTTTAAATATTTCGGTTCTATACTCTGTCCTGCCATATTGCTTTGTATAAATATGTCCTCATGGGTCTTTGGACCTAATGGAACTTATGAAAATAAACTACTAAACTATCAATAAAATGTTAAATTAATGATCTTACATATTCCATATTGCTTTGTGTAAATATGTTGTCCTCGTGGGTCTTTGGACCTAATGGAACTTATGAAAATAAACTACTAAACTATCAATAAAATGTTAAATTAATGATCTTACATATTACGTTGAGGTACGGAATACTGATTCGGCCAGTTTAATTTCGCACTGTACTTGACCGCGACGATGTGACATTTGAACTTTGTTTCTTCAGATCACGCACTGAGATATGTCATTTACACGCGAAATGTAGACGTATTATCGTCCAGTACACAGCAGCGATAATGTTCAAATTACACCAAAACGGAAGTCACATCCTCAGGGTTACATCCTGTCAGTTAGATAATAAACACATAGGGTTCAGTGTATAATGCATATGATTTTTAAAATACAGTTTAAATGATATGTTTTGGTACCAATTTAAAGGTATATATGTAAGAAATAAGCAAAAAGAAAGTTTTAGGCACTACTTTATCTTAAATGGTTCCCAGCTTCATAACTTTTGGCCCATGTATTCATGCACAAAATGGCAGCCCCCATGTCTGTCAAAACCGGTGTGTTTATTCTAAGGTAAATATTTTGAGTTACAACGTATAGAAATTTTTGACATGCTGTTTTTTCAAAAGGTTATGGCCTTATCTGTCCAACAATGTATGGTGATATATTGGGAAGTCGCTTGGTCATGGTGAAAATTGAGATCAAATTTTGAATATTCTATATGTAACAAAGAAGGAATTTATTTGCGCATGCGTAACCTTTAATGAAACGCGCACCTTCTCGACAAAATCGCCATTGATTGCTACACACTTCCGGTGTCTGTACAGCCACTTGTCGTAGGTTTCTACATACCACGCAGTATTGGAAGTAGAAAACTACGGTCTGTGATGCCACTTGAACTTGTGTGGCGGTTTCAAAACGCTGAAATTTATAGACATTTTTGACATGCTGTTTTTTCAAAAGGTTATGGCCTTATTTGTCCAACAATGTATGGTGATATATTGGGAAGTCGCTTGGTCATGGTGAAAATTGAGATCAAATTTTGAATATTTTATATGTAACAATAAAGGAATTTATTTGCGCATGCGTAACCTAATTATCGCGCAAATCTCGCATCTTCGCAAATATGGGCATCGTATGGCAACATTGCCCCGATATACTGTACCGAAGTGGATACTCTCTCGCCCCTGACAGTGAATGAGAGATTCAAAACAATCATTATGCTTAAACTAGCCAGATGCATTACATTTGCAATACGGACTCCATAACTGTAACATCAATTTGACCTCAAAAAAGTCTATAATAGATCGTTCTGTTCGACTTCTCCCCTTGCCAGCTCATCTCGTAAAATCAGTGTAAACAGATATTACCGATACTAACACTGTGGCGTATTCGTTCTAATTGGCATAAATTAAGAAAAACAAACGCACTAGATGCAATCTTGCTGTTGTTTGTAAATGGAAGCCGCTTCGGCAAACAAACACTTTGTTTATACAGCCAGTTTATTCGACCAGTTATCTTTAGGCATGTATTGATTCGCTATTAATTGACCACCGGAAGTGACGTACATAGACCGGATATTGACCAGTGATGGTCGACTGACAGGAGCATAGCACAACCAGTTCCGAATTGAGCAATTTTATACAAGATAAATGTACGTCGTCCAGTTTTTTGGACATATGTCCGGTGAATATTGTATTACTCGACGACATAGGGCAAGAATGTTAAGATACGGCTATATATTTCAGGGTTTACGAAATCGTACAATTTTGTGTGCGTGTAAAATCGTGCCAGGGTATATACACCTTAATGCCACTACATTGACTTTAGTTAAATTGCTGGTAATTATGTCTCATTTGCACCATCGTAATATTACATTTGCATTACATTAATAATTTTATTATTACAATTCATTATTTCATAATATTTCTTTAAAATCGTAGAAAATGATTTATATAATGCTTAGTAAGGTTATCTTTGTTAAAGGTGTTACCATCCAAGCAAAAGTATATATATATATAATGCTTAGTAAGGTTATCTTTGTTAAAGGTGTTACCATCCAAGCAAAAGTATATATATATATATATAATGCTTAGTAAGGTTATCTTTGTTAAAGGTGTTACCATCCAAGCAAAAGTATATATATATATAATGCTTAGTAAGGTTATCTTTGTTAAAGGTGTTACCATCCAAGCAAAAGTATATATATATATATATATAATGCTTAGTAAGGTTATCTTTGTTAAAGGTGTTACCATCCAAGCAAAAGTATATATATATATATATAATGCATAATGCACAACATAATGCCATGAAGTCAAATTATGTTATAGGGACGGTTTCACAGTTTTTGCCTGGAAAAAACATTTCACTAAAACTGGACTTTTAAAACAAGAAATTGTAGAATCTATCAAAACTTTGTGTCTACTTTGATGTTTTGGTCACAAGACTGAATAATTTTGATATATATTATGCTGTTTTAAGTAAAAGGTTACTAGGGTATGTCTACCAGGTAGCAAAATTTTCTCAAAAAAATAACTGGTAGAAGTCAAAAGTTTAACTTTGCACACGCAATGGTGCTTTTCAAACCTTGAAATATAAACAATAAATGTATTATAGAATAGGAAAATAGCCAGTTTTAGAAAAAATATTTTTCACTGTAAAAATCTGTGAAACTGTCCCTTTAAAATGCATATACATGTAAGTGCATATAAAGGTGTATTTCATTCAATGCTTTTGCCGCAAATGCTTTAGATTTGATGGTGATCAACCAGAATATATTGTTGTGCGGATGAAAACAACGTATAAAAATATGAAATCTATAACAAAACTATTTAATTATCACCCGTTTGACTTTTATGCATACAATAATGATATTTTCTGATAAACAAGAAATATATTTTTAAATATCCGTGTAATGAGAAAATTAAATCTTAAGTGGTAAACAGTGACGATGAAATGAGACTATTTATTTGTCATTTTAACGCCATGGCATCAATGACAAAAACGAACAATGCATGATATGTAATAATAATTAGATTAAGAATCGTTGCCGACATAAATCGGAATGATTTGCCGTAATATCTCCCAGTGGTATACACCCAACTTTCTGTCGTGAATTAGAAACAATTAATTAGTGGGCACCATAGGGAAATTCAATGTCAGTATTTAATCGAGAGATTTTCAAATCGACGTCGCGAATGTGAGAGAAATTATAGCGAAGAATGGTCCCACCGGACGTCTTTATAAACTGGATGATGCTGTTAAACATCAAAGGCTGAACGCAAATCAAGCAATTATTGGAAGAAATGAGTGCCATCCAGACTCCACAAGCGCGAGGGTGGGGGTTCGGTCGATTTGTTGTCAGTTGTTTTTTTCACAAACTCGTTGTCTCATGTTTTTATATCAGAATGCATTTAAGAAATACGTTATAAGTATTGCTCTTTTTAATTTATTTGATAACTAAATTAAAACGCAAACACGCAGTGTACATTTATTATCGTAAGTTACTTAATGAATGAGCACTTTAAGATGCAATGCTGGATGTTATATAGTGTCTCTTTTGTAATATTGCGTTATAGCCGTGTTAAAGCTAGTGAAGTGTCTGCGAAGCTAGATGAGGCGTAAAAAAAAGATGTTTGTTTCAGGTAACCCGACCTACCCTAAAAACATGCCCCGACCCGAGAACATTTTATTGGGTTTGTCAGATTGGTTTTTGGTTTATTTACCTTTTTCAATAATTAAATGTGTTTTTGGATAAATAAGTGTTTTGTTTTGATAGTATCCACTTATAATCAATTTTTAAGGATATTACTGATATGTTTTGAATATTTATTCAGTTTTAGAAATCTTCAATTTTTGGGGGCATGTTACCTGAAACAAACATATTTTTTTTACGCCTGAATGGAAATTAATCCGTTAGCAACAGCTGCGGAGGAGTTTAAAATGTTAACGGCAAAAATTGAAGAGGACTATTTACAATGTCCTTCCGCACCGAAACCGCATTGTGTATGGACCCAGACTCTGGCCCTCACACATATTTTATTTTCTTATGAGACATAACGACACGAGGGGCCAATTCTGAATTATTGCAATTTCTAGCTACTCGTATATTAAGCAGTCTTTTAAATATTCGTGTGGTCTTATGTGTAGTGGGGTCCCGGAGTAATCGCAGAAAACCAGCTGTTCGACATAGTGACCACTAACCAAACTCACATTCGGGGATCTAGAATTGAAACCCGCTTGCCCACATATTGCTCATTTTGAATATGCGTTAGAATTGCTAAAAATAAAAACAACGCCGATCAATTTTATGAAGTTTAACATGCAATAATTAAGAACCTGCTGTGATGTCTACATAGTCTCACATAATGCACCTGGCCTGATTGTTTTTATGCCTTATTGCACTTTATTGTGCAATATTAGGCCCCTACAGCTTTTACATACATATCATTAAAGATTGACATTCGTTAAGAATTTTGAATGTTTTCTCCAAACAAAATGTATGCACACACCTGTGTCGGCGTTTCTTCTTCTTCTTTTTGCCGCCACTCATTGAATTGCTCTCCATGGAGTCGGAGCTCTTGTCGCTGGCGAAACTCGAGTCTAAACCTGCAACGGACAGCAGGCCATCAGCTACGGACAGACGGACGGACGGACGGGCAGGCCATCAGCTACAGACAGACGGACGGACGGGCAGGCCATCAGCTACAGACAGACGGACGGACGGGCAGGCCATCAGCTACAGACGGACGGACGGACGGGCAGGCCATCAGCTACAGACAGACGGACGGACGGGCAGGCCATCAGCTACAGACGGACGGACGGACGGGCAGGCCATCAGCTACAGACAGACGGACGGACGGGCAGGCCATCAGCTACAGACAGACGGACGGACGGACGGACGGACAGGCAATCAGCCACAGACAGACGGACGGAGTTGAAGACATAAAGTGACAGACCGACGAACGGACAGGCAAGCAGTCACAGACAGATGGACGGACGGGCAGGAAAGGAGTCACAGACATACTTACGGACAGGCAGTCAGCCACAGACAGACGGACGAACGGACAGGGAAGCAATCACAGACAGACGGACGGACAGACAATCAGCCACAGCCAGATGGACGGACGGAAAGGCAAGCAGTCAAAGACAGACGAACGGACGGTCAGGCAATCAGCCACAGACAGACGAACGGACGTGCATGCAAGGATTCACAGACAGACGGACGGACAGGCAATCAGCCACAGACAGACGGACGGACAGGGAGGAAAGGAGTTACAGACGGACAAACGAACAGGCAATCAGACACATAAAGATGGACGGACGGTCAGGATAGGAGTCACAGACAGACGAACGGACGTGCAGGAAAGGAGTCACAGACAGGCGGACGGACAGGCAATCAGCCACAGACAGACGGACGGACGGGCAGGAAAAGAGTCACAGACGGACAAACGGACAGGCAGTCAGCCACAGACAGACGGACGGACGGCAAGAAAGGAGTCACAGACAGACGAACGGACGTGCAGACAAGGAGTCACAGACGGACGGACGGACAGGCAAGGAGTCACAGTGGGACGGACGTTCAGACAAGGAGTAACAGACGGACGGACGGACGGAAGTACAGACAAGGAGTCACAGACGGACAGGCAAGGAGTCACAGATAGACGGGCGGACGTGCAGGCAAGGAGTCACAGACAGACGGACGGACATGCAGGCAAGGAGTCACAGACAGACAAACGGACGGACAGACAAGGAGTCACAGATAGACGGCGGACAGACAAGGAGTCACAGACAGACGACGGACAGACAAGAAGTCACAGACAGACGGACGGACAGACAAGGAGTCACAGACAGACAGACGAACGGACAGACAAGGAGTCACAGACAGACGGACAGACAAGGAGTCACACATAGAGGTCGGACGTGCAGGCAAGGAGTCGCTGACAGACGGACAGACAAGGAGTCACAGACAGACAGACGGACGGACAGACAAGGAGTCACAGACAGACTGACGGACGGACAGACAATGAGTCACAGACTGACGGACGGACAGGCGGTTGGATGGAAGGATAGACGGACGGAGGGTTAGGCGGTCGGTCAGCAGCAACAGTGTACATTAGTGGCACAACATGAATGTCAATTTTATTGAGGCGTAAAAGGCGTAAAAAATATGTTTGTTTCAGGTTACATGCCCTAAAAATAGGTAGGGATTTATTAATTTATTTATTCTTAGAATTATTATTATTATTATTATTATTATTTGGTAAATAGTCAACTTGACGATTCTAAAACTGGTAAATAGTCAACTTGAAACTGAATGAAGATTCAAAACATATCGGTAATATCCTTAAACATTGGATGATATCAAAACAAAACATTTATTTCTCCAAAATATCATTTAATTATTGGAAAAAAGTCGGGGCCTTTTTTAGGGTAGGTCATGTAACCTGAAACAAACATATTTTTTACGCCTGAATAAAAATCACCACACAATACGCCCCTTTATGCGTAAACAATATGTTTGTTTCAAGTTGCCCGACCTACCCTAAAAATGCACCGAACATTTTATTGACTTCGTCGGATTTTTCTAGTTAAAATCAATTAATTCTATGGTTGAAACAGCATGTCGAGAATAAGTATAAAAAAATACACAGATAGTTACAATATCGGTTTACATATAAAAATAAACAATATATAAGTAGTTTTTTTTAAATAAAAAACATTATAAAAAAACGGTGTGTATGTTCCTTTCCTATTTTGATTATTTTTTACTTATAATACAAGTATGACAAGGAATATTTAGTAGTATATTTATAATACTAGTAAAATGTAAATTTTTCTTTCTGATCAGGGATTGTTTAATGATCTAAACAAATTTATGCCACGTGGACAGCGAGTTTGAAGTAGCATGTCACTTCATGTCCACTATACATTAACGGTGGATAATGTTTACGTATATCGGTATAGCGTAAAGAACATTTAAAGCTGCAGGCCATAGAATATAATTCAATACATCTTAAAATTTTACATTAGTTAAAATGAACGTTAATGACGTTTATTCGACTAAAAACGTTTTCTTATTCATGAAAGGCATTTTCTAACGGCTATGTTCGAAAACGCTTGGTACGAACGGAATATACATTTATGTACATGCTGATTTACTCCAGAGGCATCACCAGCTATTGCATACAGATAATTGTACGATAAAAAGTTACCAAAACGTTATTATTTTACCGATTTCAATGCGTTTTTTTTCTGTTTTTCTTTTTTTTTTTTCGGTAAGATGTCCATTAGAAAGTGCAAAGTTATGTTTTTATAACATATTTCTGGACGGCTGCTTTACAGCGACAGTTTCACAGTTTGGAGATGGAAACAATTTTATCTGAAAATGGATTTTTAAAACAGGAATTAGTAAAATCTATTTTTTTTTTAATGTGTCCGTCCTGCTGTTCTGGTTGCACAACATAATTATTTTTATATGTATTATGCCTTTTGGTGCAAAACATACTAGGTTATGTCTAGCAGATATTTCTGCTGGAATAACAGATATTCGTCAAAAGTTTACCTTTGCCCAAGAACTGTGCTTTCAAACCTTGAAATACGAACAAAAAATGTGGCGCGTCGTGCGAAAACCGGTCTTAATGCATGTGCGTAAAGTGTCGTCCCGGATTAGCCTGTGCAGTCCGCACAGGCTAATCCAGGACGGCACTTTCCGCTTTTATGGTATTTTCTGTTTCAAGGAAGTCTCTTCTAAACATAAATCCACTGTAGGCGGACTGCACTGGCTAATCCGGGACGACACTTTACGCACATGCATTAAAGTCCGGTTTACCCACGACGCGGCTCAAATGTATTGTAGAATAGGAAAAGACAGCTTTAGAAAATTATTTATCACAGCAAAAAACTGTGAAACTATACCATTAATACGTTTTACACAATAACCTTATAATGAATACGTCATATCATGTTCTACTAAAGATTCAAGTGTCTTTCAAGTAGACTCGCTTTTTAACTGAGCAGTTTCAAGTGTCTTTGAAAGAATACTCACTTTTTAACTGCGCAGTATTACGATAATACAAATAAATTAAATTCGTTCTATTCCTTTAAAACAGTGTTTATGGCACGTTTTGAAGTATGGTTTCGATTCATTCGTAATATATTCTTCCAGACTGGACGAAACAGAACCTCAGAACGTAAAGAGTTGTGGATCTTAAAAGGGCCTTGTTCACGGATTTTGGTGGTGTTTTCTTTAACAGCCCAGAGGGGCAGCAGGGGGGGGGGGGGGGGCTGGGGGCTGGGGGCAAAAAGGAGCATGGTGCAGCACCCTGCTAAACCGCTCTAGACCTTTTCCTAAAATAGAACGGAAACGAACAAATCTTTATTTCACACCCGTATTCACCAACCCATTCTTAGTCTTAAGAAGTAAGAATAAAGAATATTGTGGAAACTGGTTTATTCTAAGAACGCTGTTAATCTGAGTTTTACTTGGTAATCACCAAATAATTCTCGATTTATCGTTGTTTATCGGCCAATAAACAACGATTTGGAGTTCTGATGCGTAGGAATTAAACCACGAGGGCGTTAGCCCGAGTTGTTTAATAGTCACGCATCAGAACGACAAAGAATTTATTGGGTAGTTTATTGGGTAGTATAACAACGATAATTTTGTTCTTTCAACTTTTTTGTCTTAGAAAAATCATGTTATAATTATATATTCATTATTAAGAACGGGATGTTAATGACCTCAGCGACAATGTTTAACAACATATTTGCGAAAGCACGTGTATTTGTTTATTGAGTCTAAGTCTAGTCTTCATGCTCAAGTCTAAGTATGGGTTGGTAAATACGGACCCGGGCATACAAAGAAATTGAGGCGCGTCGTTTGAAAACCGGTTTAAATGCATGTGCGTAAAGTGTCGTCCCGGATTAACCTGTGTTGTCCGCACAGGACGGCACTTTCCGCTTTTATGGTATTTTCTGTTTCAAGGAAGTCTCTTCTAAAGATAAATCCACTGTAGGCGGAAAGTGCCGTCCTGGATTAGACTGCACAGGCTAATCCCGGACTACACTACGCACATGCATTAAGCCCGATTTTCCCACGACGCGCTTCAATTACATGGGTAATGTACATATACGTGGAAAAAAGCCATGGCAGTTCAGCGTTAATGCCCTGTCTCACTGTGTCGAAGGAATCTCGCGCACTATCAAACACACTCGAACACATTCCGTAGACATGTCTTCCCTTGGCGTAGCGTTTCACCGTATATTATTGTTCTTCGACATAACACGAGTTTGTTGTGAGTTTGGGAGACTTGCCTCCTCCGACATCTGCTCATCCGTTGCCGTCGTCATAAACTCGTGCTCATGTCCTCACAAGTCGTACAAACTCGTCCACACTCGTACATTATCGAAGACAAGTATTCGATTGTCGAAAAGATATCGTATGCATATATCGGCTGAACTCGTGATAAAATGTGATTATCGTTCTTGTGTCGTGTCAGTGCCGTGTCAATGTTGACGAGACCTCGAACAAATGTCGCCTTGAAACAAATTCGTGACCAACTCGTCCTCTTTACGGCGTGTTATAACTCGCCAGAACTCGTACAGAACTCGAAGCTCAAATTCGCCACAGTGTGACAGGGCCTTAAGAAACTGACGCAACGGCGGTGTGTTATAACCGTTTGTTATATTTAATATACAATTAGTCCCGGTCTCTATTACAATCGTACATGATTTGTTATTCCAATATGACTCTCTGAAAGCCAATTAGGTTTCTATAATTTCCGGAATTGTTTAAATGTCTTTATGAATAGACCGACTAATTACCTTGATCAAGTTACAGAATTCTAAATTTGTCACGGAAACTGTTTGAATTTATAGATCATGTAGAACATGCCTAATTAGTGTTATTGTATTAGCGAGAATGGTGAAAATGTAATAGTGATGCTAACAATGTAACACAAACATTACTAAGTATTAATAGATTTCTGCATTGTGCTTATAATAATATTGCGCGTCGTGGGAAAACCGGTCAATAATGCATGTGCGTAAAGCGTCGTCTCGGATTAGCCTGTGTAGTCCGCACAGGCTAATCCAGGACGGCACTTTCCGCCTACAGTGGATATATGTTTAGAAGAGACTTCCTTGAAACAGAAAATACCATAAAAGCGGAAAGTGCCGTCCTGGATTAGACTGTGCGGACTGCACAGGCTAATCCGGGACGACACTTTACGCGCATGCATTAAGACCGGTTTTCGCACGACGCGCCACATACATTGCTTCGTCCATATTTCGCTAACAATTACAGCAGTCTTAACCCGGGTCGGTGTTCACACAGCTCCTAAGAAAAATCTTAACTTAAGCTGAACTTAAGTGGAAATTTCAGATCAAATGTATTATGTGTAATCAAATCATTTGTGTTTACAAAAGGGTAAAACATGAAAGAGCCTAGCAATATTTCTAGTTTGAAACATTTTAAAAGTAAAATGACCTATACATAAAACAGCTAAAGACTTAAAGAATTTTATGAATTTAAGAAATTTTCTTAATATTTCCATAAGGAGCTTTGTGAAAACGGGGCTTGGGGTCGTATTCCAGAAACATATTAGGTGAAATCTTATCCTTAGCCCTAAAATACTAATTTTTAATAAGCATTTTATTTCATGTTAAATGCTTCTCATTATCTACATATTATTAACTACTGTTTACTTTACTATAATTGGATTCATTAATTTATATGTAGTTTTAAAATTATTACCTTACAAAAATTGGTACTTAAGTGAAAATATTTTAAGATCAACTTAAAATGCTACTGGAATATGGCCCCAGAGGTATTTCATATTTATAAAAATGTAATTATTTATTGTAGACTAAGATCGTTTTATAACCTGTATTGCTAAAATAAATGTTGTCGTTTTTGTTGATGTTGGTATTGTATTAGCGAGAAAGATACACCATTACATTTTGTGGAATACTATAATTCCATGCCTCTGACGATTTGTAGTACATGAATATTGTGTTCACAAAAACTATGGTTTCGATCTAAACAAGTCTACATGTGTATATATGTTTGAATAGATTAGTTTAAAGAAGTAATTTTTGATTTTGAGTTGTTTATCTGTAAATAAACGATTCTGAGTTCTGATGCGTAACGTCCTCGTTGTTTAATATACGCGCATCAGAACTATTTAAAGAGAAAACTATTTTGATTCTAAACATAACCAGACAACATATTCTGCAATTACAGGTTTGGAACAATTTTTTCGAGTTGTTTATTGGCATTTTAACAAAGGAAATTTTGCGCGTCATATTAATTAGAATTCTGGTTTGAACACGTAAATAGTGCATTTGGTTTCGTATTGTGTCAGTTATTTCAGACAATTGTATTTTTTTTTAATTATCGTTATATTTTTTTAATATTCAAACCGTTTTGTTTTATATACGCTTAATAATGCTACCCTTTCAACTGACGGTTATTAATTAATATGAGGCGTGTCGTGGAAAAACCGGGCTTAACGCATGTGCGTAAAGTGTCGTCCCGGATTAGCCTGTGCAGTCCGCACAGGCTAATCCAGGACGGCACTTTCCGCTTTTATGGTATTTTCTGTTTCAATGAAGTCTCGACCAAACATAAATCCACTGTAGGCGGAAAGTGCCGTCCCGGATTAGCCTGTGCGGACTGCATAATATTTAGTTTATGCTTTCCAGTGATTGATAGGAAATATCTGTGGAATAAAATTGGTAATTACAGTAAATGAAACGGACAGTCAACGAAGCCGAACACACAATTGTGTAATGACGTTATTATTTTGACGTCATGACGTTATGAGTCCCGCAACATTGTGCAGTTAACATTTAAGACGAACGATGAAAAAAGCGCCACTCGTGAAATCACCATTTTCTATGAATACTCGTGAAATAAAATACGATCTTACACCGAAATCAACAAATATCCTCGATATAATACATGAACCATAGTGTAAATACTAATGCTTGTCCCTTCTCTATACAAACGATGTACGTCAGCATAGCAATTAATTCAGCCGAGGTAGAAGAATCGGTACTTGTTTCAGTTTTTCCCTGAAATGTTGTATTGTAGTGCAAAACTGTATGTGTTCATGTTTCAGCCGCCTTAAAATAAATGTATGCATGTATTTAATATTGAACTCAATTTTGATTTTCATCTGCTAGTTCTTAGAAATAGTTAAACAAATGTTACTACTAAAGTGTGTACGGGTATAAATATTTATAATATACAGTCTTGCAAACGTCTTAGTTCTTCTCCACTACTAAATAAATCTTCGTTTTACTAACAAAATGAACATATGAAATGGTATATGTGTGTATATTAAATTAAATAACTGCTTGTTCGTATTACAGACAATAAATGGCAATGCTAAATAACAAATATATATAACAAATAGCATTTAAAAATTAAAGAGCATACCAGAAGCCTTAAAGTTTGCCTTTGAAAGTTCCGTTCCCGGCGACGATGGAGGCGCCGGTGGTGGTGGCGGGAAGCTGAATAAGCAATGACCGGAACCGGCGAACGCGCTCATTAAGTTGGATTTCCAGCTGTAATACGGGAATGCCGCCGAATTAATTCCCGGCGCCATGGACGTCAACGCCAGAGGCGGTGAAAGCGAGGAAGCTAAAAATGCCGACGCCGACAGGAATGAGTCGGACGTAGCGGTCGGGATAGCCGACGGCCGGCATCTGTCTGCGCTACTTGGATTGTTCAGTCCTAACAGTTCCTGGATTGCGAAGGAGTGCCTTGGTGGTAGAGGAAGCGGAAGTGTATGTCCGTGGAGTCCTAGTGTCGCGACCGCGGACGCCGGACTTCCGGCTCCTAGAGCTGTGAACGCATGCGGGCCGGGTGCTGCGAAATTCATTTCACTATCTTGCAGCGTTATTTCCAAAAATACTATACGAGCATATGTATCCTTTACTAAATAATAGTAAATAATGTGAAATATTTAAATAATTTATAATTGGCACATGTTTACTAGAAGACAAAACACGTTCGAGAACGGAACATCCGTTTGTATGCAGTTTCCTGCTGAATCAGTTCACCTGCGACTGTGTCAGGTTTGAAAGCCAGCAAATCAACACCATAATTGTTTAAATACGGATAACCGCTTGACAAATTACGGAGTATCGATAGTAGCTGCACCATTAAGAATTCACGCCATCCACCGTGGAGCGCGGTTCTGATTTGCCAGCATCTTCACGCATGTCACTCAAACAAATAAGCCAATGAGTATGCATCCTCCAGGCGCTTTTTGATTAGCTACTGTTTCATTAACCAAGCCTCCCGTCGAATGAGATCAATACGGCGCGTGGATATAGTATTCTTGCCAAAGAAAATCGAATGAAATGAAACTGTAAACTTCTTGTAATTTATTTGGACAGAGGTTTTACTTTAATGATGCTAGAAACACACGAATAAAGTTCAGTAAAATAAAAATTGGGATTTCATTATTTTAGCAATATACCGATACAACGACACCTACACTTCTTATGCACAATCTACAGTTCTTTCAAGCGTCCGGGTTGCCGTTTTCATAACATTAAACAATTTAATTAACGTATTTTGATTTTCTTTTTATAGAAAGTAAAAAGTCGATAAATGAATGAGGCGTGTTGTGTGAAACCTGGGCTTAATGCAGTCCACACAGGTTAATACAGGTTATGGTATTTTCTGCTTCAAGAAAGTCTCTTCTAAAACATAAATCGGACTGCAGAGGCTTATCCGGGACGACACTTTACGCACATGCATTAACCCTGGGTTTCCCACGGCACGCCTGAAATATAGACAGTTTGGCACCAAAAAGAGAATATGCGAAACGAATAACACCCCACTAGACGTTTTCGTGGTGTGTTACTGTTTTCTGCACATTTCTTAACTTACTACAAATTTTGCCATGATGTTCAGGATGTAAATATAATACATTAAAAAATGTATGGCTTTTTTATCATAAGCAATATTTTTAATTATACACCTAAAATAGGAGTCTAGGACCTTTGAATGAGAACATTGTTACTTAAATACACATAATTTTATTAACAGTTGTGTTGCTGTGTGTTGTCCTTGTATGTTGTTTGTTCGTATTGATGATTATTTGTTGTGTTTTACTTCACAAATGGCGACATGTAACATAAAACAATCGATGTATTTAAAGAAAAAACAATCCAGATATGTATTCGCACGATGTCGATTAAAAAATTTCCGTAAATACAAGGGCTGTTCAGTATGTTAATGCGGTAAATGGTCAGTTTTGTACCATTTAAATATATCAAATTGATTCAGTCACCTGTTTTACCCATTGCAATGTGTTCATGAACAGCGTTGCAAAAACATGCAGGTGTCCGATATTTAAATAAATACACGTTTGTCTTAGCCTAACTCAATGCACGAGTCGCTAATGAAATGCGATGATTTTCTAATTATGTTTATGGCCTGGTGGTCTCGAACTACCTTCAACTGGATGTAAATGTAAGGAAAGCACTCAAAGATCGCAGACCTCCGGCAGGCCAGCTATTTTCCCACCTATGTTGTGCACCTAAAGAGTTACGCAGAATAATGTGGCGATTCGCAACAACCTCCTAACTATAGAAAATCCTTAAAAAATCATAGACAATATATAAGAGGCTTGTCGTGGGAAAATCGGCCTTAATGCATGCGCGTTAATTGACTTCCCAGATTAGCCCGTGCAGTCCGCACAGGCTAATCGAGGACGACACTTTACGCACGTGCATTAAGCCCGGGTTTCCCACGACGCGTCTCATATTTGTTCAATGGTCCCAGGCAATTTTAATGCAAATTATTTCGTTATTTTTCTCGTATAAAGCTGCTAACCAACAGACAAATGTTAGCACAGGGCAAAAGCATGACCGCCTTAGTGGAGGTAAAGATTCCTCTATCATCACTGGGTTCTCTCTTACAAGTCACGTGGTTTATCTATTTAAATAATACTTATTATTTTTATATTCATTGACACGTTGTCTAACGTACAAGAAATCTTAAATAATTTTAAATGGGCTATTTCAAGATATTTAACAAACAGGTCAAAATAAGGAACAGAACTTAATAAGATACACATAGTAGTAATAGTAGCGGTTGTATTATTATTATTAGTAGTAGTAGTAGTTGTAGTAGTATTAGTAGTAGTACGTGTAGTATTAGTAGTAGTATTAGTAGTAGTAGTATAGTAGTAGTAGTAGTAGTAGTAGTAGTAGTAGTAGTAGTAGTAGTAGTAGTAGTAGTAGTAGTAGTAGTAGTAGTTGTTGTTGTTGTTGTGGTAGTGGTAGTGGTGAAGGTGTGGTGGTGGTAGTATTAGTAGTTGCAGTAGCAGTAGCAGTAGCAATAGCGGTAGTAGTAGTTGTAGTAGTAGTAGTAGTAGTAGTAGTTATACCAAACTACTACTACTAGTAGTAATATTATACATTTATTAATTCATTATCATCGTCAAGTACCATACAGTTTTGGACTAAACTGTATGAAGTAAATTCAAAATTAAAGCTTTAAACCAACTTTGCACACAAATAATCGTGTTATTTATTCCGTGAAGCAACATTTTCCACAGGGAGTATCAGATAAACGGTTCCTGATTTGTTACGCCGAATATCAGTCACCCGATCTTCAGCTAATGTCAATGATAAAACATAATCAGAATAAAAGCTAATGCTTTAAATGTAATTGTAACATAAAAACACGCCGTTTGATTAATTGTGATGTAAATGTCTAATGTTCGTTCGCTTTTCTCGAATCTACAACATTGTTTCTGGCTACGATGTGAAAATAAACGCCATTCTTGGTAGTTTCTGTACGGGGTTTAGGATATTTTTGACTGATTTTATTTGTATCCACTATCGTTACATTATTTATAATATGTGAGCACCGGACTGACCAGTCAGGCTTTATTCTACATCTATATCGTTCGGCGCATGTTTGTTATCCAGTAAAACGACAACACTGTGGCATTTATACCTGATTGGTAGATAGGCATACATTTACTATCCATCTTACATTGAATAGACATACACTAAAAGAGTACCGTATATGAGCATTATATTGCATACATACGTTTAAGACATTCCAATGTCGTACGCAACATGTTTATTATGTACATGAAGACGCATACTTACGTAAATAAAGAACATTACGTGTATTTTTGTATTAGAAATGTACATATAGTAAATGAGGGCGACAAAATTTGCCACCATTATATATAGCAAAACACACGGTGTCTTTCGTTTTGTAGAGACTCTTATATGCTTTTATCATGTATCCCATTATCTCACGATACTCATGTATACAATTACTATTGCTACTGTTGCTTCTTCTGCTGCTACTGCAGCTGCTGCTGCTAACGATGATGATGTTCATTTACTTTCTCCTCCTCCTCCTACTAGATCTACTACTACAACTACTATTGCTACTACAACTACTACTACTACTACTACTGCTACTACAACTACTACTACTACTACTACTGCTACTACTACTACTACTACTACTACTACTACTACTACTACTACTACTACTACTACTACTACTACTACTACTTCTCCTGCTGCTACTGCTATTGCTGCTGCTGCTGAGTATTATGATGATGCTCCTGCGTTTATTACAACTGCTATAAAGCTACTCCTGCTACTGCTATTATACTAATATTACTACAGAACTACTACCATTCCTACAAGTATTATTAATTACTTATCATAACGTATTGTTAATATATCAATGGTAGCAATACTAATAGAACAAACGTGTGTTGTTGGTGTTTTTGCTGCTGGTGGCGGTGGTGACAGTGGTAGTGATATATGCGGATCGAAAATAAATCAAAATATCATACCTCAATGCAATGGTTGTTTGAAACCCAAAGCTATTATTCGTTATAATATCAGCCGTTCATCCCCACCCCTGCTAATTGGCCACCAAACGATAATGCACAGGTATTCTTAACGCATGATGAAAGAACAGTAATTGTGAGAGCATTGCGCCCTGCCTTACGCCAGTAATTACGAGATAGTTTTTGGCCACCGGCGAATCGACTTGTCTCTGAAACACTACCCATGTTATGTTAACATATCTAATTTCAATAATACTTTAACTAACCATTAGCGAAACAAAATAGCAACATTTAAATTTTTTCATTGCCAATTTTTCATCTGACTAAACCTACGCCTTGATGTTACCAATTAGTGTTTCCTATTTTCTTTCACAAAGCGGCTGGTAGCAGGTGCCTGTGTAAGAAATTAATGCCTCGGCGGAATCACACTGAGCTGCAATTCGCCGGAACACGCCCAATGTGGCCGAAGATGTGTGAAGAACTATATTTGTATTGTTCCGCACTACCTTGTAACTCATTGAATATTTACGCTTCAGTCAAATGCTCGCTTAGAATCCATCAAACGTCGCTGCATTTTCGCACCATGCTGAAATTATCCTGATACATTGAATTATGACGACTTCCTAATGTCGTTACTGGCCACTTCAACGAACTAAAAGAGCGGTTAAAACGAAACCGAAATTGGAGAACAAATGAGTCACGCTGTGGGATAGGAGTTACGCGCAATAGGTCCGAAACAACAAGAACCCAAATTTGTTTTACAAGAAAACGCAAATTATACTAGTTAACGCACAATTTAGCCGACATTTGACCTAGTGTAATTAATTTGCAGCGACAACAACCCGGGAGATTTTCTTCCCGAGAAAGCAAAATTATATTAATGTTGTTGGTACATTTTTTGTTCAAATCGATTTAATCAAGTTACTTTAAAAGAATATGAAACACGGTTTCAATGTAAAAACAAATAGCATTTATTTATTGAGCACCAATGTATAATACAAAGGGGGTTAAGATATTATGTAATCGTTAGAACATATTCGCTGCGCTCTCTCCGCCCCTTCTTAACCAATAAGATTTTATTTAATATGTTCTAACCCACTTAAAACATAACCTACATTTTGATTGGTCGTACGCATGTACATCATTAGAAAATGGGAATATTAGATATCCATATATGGGAAAGCTTACAAAAAAACAATAATCTGAGCAGGCGATGTTCCGATTAAATAGCCAATCAGACGCCAGAAATAAGATTCGTTAAGATCATGCCCTTAATGATAATAAATATTACATATAAAGAGTGTTCATCTGCAAGCTGATTGGCTGAACATGTAGATTATGTTTTAAATTATGGTTTATACATGCCCAAACGGTTTATACATGCCCAAACGGTTTATACATGCCCAAACTATGCCTTAGATGAGCTTCTTTTTCAACAACTATGGAATTATTGAATTGTCTGTTTAATGATCTTTGATGTTAACTGGTGACGGTATTAATTACGTCGGCTTGTTTTGTTCACTGAACATTGTTAAACTTTTTGTTTCAATTGCACCGGAATAAAATACGTGCGCAGTATTTTATTATCGTATTTACTTTTATTTAACGAACTCCGGGTTAATAAATTATATTTTTGCGTATTCAAACACATATAATCATGACACTGTCGTGTGCAAGACGGCAGTTAGAAAACATAAAACAAAGGCAGGGAAACGTATCCATGGAACGATTAATTAATAATTCTACATACGTCCTAGGTAGTGTATATCTTCTTCGGATAATTATCTGTTTACTCCCAGCAATTTGCTAGTTCATAGTTCGTAAACTACAATTACAAGAAGAACAAGCCGTCGTTAGCGTCATTTAAACTACTATCGAACCCTGTCAGAGGGTTAAAATTACAGTATAAATAACCGTTCTGATACTGCCGAGGGAGACAAGAGTCAAACGACCTCGGGAAAGAAAGTGTCTAATTAAAACATCTTGTTTCGCTTGTCATTCCCGCTAGCAAGCCGTGTAACTTATTTGGTAATTTTTCATAGTTAGGCCCGTGTTTGTGACACACGCAGGGCTGGATTTCGCCTCAGCTACTGTAAAATCTAATTTTATAGGAATAATTAGTTATCAGATACGTCCGGGATTTTAATTTACTTCTATCTTAACGCGGAGAATTCCTACTTCGGGAGAAGTTCGCCATCAAATTAATATCGTTGCAACAGTCCGTCGAAAAAATTTATTTAAAAGGACAATGAAGTCATCATCTGCAATTGCAATGAATTTTCGCGATCTTACAGCCGCGCAAACCGCTAATGAAATATCATTATTAATAAATAGAGTGAAATTGATATCCAGTCAACAAAATAATTGCGTCGCTATAGACTGGTTCACTTTAAGTAATGTGAATGAATGATTCGTCAGAAATCACACTTTCTGAACTATCCGGATCTGAGGCATCCGTGCACCGTGCTAATGATGCTCGATAATAAGTGGCAATTAATGATAATTAATATTGTCCCATGACACCCTTGATCGTAGCCACATCAGTCAATTGGTCATTATAGGTGGTATTGTCGACTGCGTTATAGATTGTGATAACCCTTTGAATGGTTCTATCAACTATATGCGAGGCTCGATTCATGAAATGTATTCTGTTTCGCTATTTGAAGGTTGATGCAGTATTATTTTCATTGTAACTTATATGAGTTGGGTACAGAAGAAAAAATTTCGAGTTTAATAAATAATATGATAGACATAATATATTTTCTCCATCTAATAATAAATATATAACGAATTTGTTGTTTTGTCGAAAATTTAAGAATAGACAATACACACTTTTAATTCACCGTGTTATTGCCAGTTTTTTTTTTATTAACAAACATGATATTTTCGTTGAGAGAATGATCATCATGTTGTTGTTGTTGATGATGATAATAATGATGCTGATGATGCTGCTGCTGATGATGAATATGAATATGATGATGATGATGATGACGATGATGACGATAATAATGCAACTGCTGCTGATGACGATGATAATGCTACTGCTGCTGATGACGATGATAATGATGATGCTGAGGAGGAGGAGGTGGAGAAGGAGGAGGAACAAAATAAAGCATCATCCCCATCACTTACTGTCAAACTGTTAACGCGGACTATAATTTCAATATTAATTGTTTACTTATATATCTGTCGCGTGTCATCGTTTACGCGTACAGTAGCATGTGATAAGCGGACATGTCCTGTACAAATGGAGCTGACCCAAACATGTGCAAGATTCAGTGGATTGTAGCCGTCGCTTTTGTCCAGATCGGTTAATATTTAATGCAATTACCCCATTACACGATTTTTTTGCACCAACACCGTTCCGCACGGCGCATGCGCCAATAAATCCTATTAAACGATTCAATAAACGTCTATTGATGCTGATTATACTTCAATCCGTAGCCTTTTCATCAGAGAACAGCGTTTATTTCATAAAATGTTGGACACGAAAAGATGTTATAATGGTATCAATATTTAAGCTGTTTGATTACCTTTAGAAGCAAGCGTTCTGTGAAAATAATTAATTGTAAAGAATGATTGATCAGATTGAACAGTAATGACATATTTGCAATAAATGCCGTTAAGAGAAATGAATAAATTGCTTTCCGACTTCAGCGTTATTGTTTCTTAAAAGTTTTGATGCAATACTGAGTTCGCCTTGTGAGAATAAACAGTTTCTTTAGTCAAACTAAGTTTTGATTTAATACATAAAGTTAAACTTTAACAAATGCTATATTAAAGTAATTTTTGCACTAAATATGTTTACAATATGTGCAACAAAGCTATGGTCATTGTTGTTTTTTATCCCAATTTTACATTTGTAGATGTTACTCAATAATGTCTGTTCTAAACGTGTCGTTCCTAAACATTAATCGTAAGCTTCTTTAATTGCTCTTTATTTGGTAACAATTCAGTTGATTGCTATTCATAGGGTCAACATGTGTCAAGTTTATTACAAATTGCTATTTTTTAGTATATACTTTCACGTAAACTGGTCGCATTACGCAAACATACACAACCGACGCGTTTGTCACGTGGTCTCGAAACCTTGCGTTCAATCTGCCGTCTGCGACCACAGTGGGCTACAAATGTTGTCGGCGATATATATATATATATATAAAGAATTACGGTTTCGTTTATGCGGCGACGCGCATTGACGCATTTATGTAAGCAATCGTTGCTTATATGGGGCATGACTATGTCGTTTTATAGCATTCATTAGATAACTAAATTTAATATTGTATTATACTGTAAAAAAATCAGAGAATATAACAAGGACGATCATGTGTGCTTAGAGAACACACGAGGAAAAAAATGTTTGTCTACCTTCATACAGGCGGACGGACGGATGGACGGACGGACAGGCAGAGGAACACATAGACAGCCAGTTGCCGGTACACTCCTCCTCCTAAAATTTGTTTTGTGGGGTCAGGTGATATATCAACATCTGCTCACTATCGTATTTTTGTATTTATTTTTTTTCTGCGGCACAACAGGGACATGATTATATGCGTTGGAAAATCACCGCATTATAAACGACACCGGCCACGTTTATGCGGCGACTTTTATTTGCGGCGTTACAGCCCTAGACACGAAGACATGCACACATTCCTTTTGAATAACAGTAGCATAGGACATGTTGTTACTACCACTTATTACTGGATGTGAATAAAACAGGGCTCGTATTCACCAATCATTTCTTAGACTTTAGAATGAAGAACAGACTTAGACTCAAAGAAAAATACTCCTGCGTTCGCAAATGTGCATAGCGCCAATGTCACTTAAGTCAGTAACAAATCGTTATGAATAAATAATGTTGTAACTTGAGTTTGTTAATACCAAGAAAGATATAAATATAAACAGCGTTCCTGTAAAAGAAAACTTTCAAGAATCTTTTTCATTCTTAGTTTTCAGTCTAAGAAAAGGTAGGTTAATATGGGCCCAGATCTGATGTGTTACTACAGCAATAAAAGTACGGACCATCGTTAATATGGGCCCAGATCTGATGCGTTACTACAGCAATAAAAGTACGGACCATGGTTAATATGGGCCCAGATCTGATGCGTTACTACAGCAATAAAAGTACGGACCATCGTTAATATGGGCCCAGATCTGATGCGTTACTACAGCAATAAAAGTACGGACCATCGTTAATATGGGCCCAGATCTGATGCGTTACTACAGCAATAAAAGTACGGACCATCGTTAATATGGGCCCAGATCTGATGCGTTACTACAGCAATAAAAGTACGGACCATCGTTAATATGGGCCCAGATCTGATGCGTTACTACAGCAATAAAAGTACGGACCATCGTTAATATGGGCCCAGATCTGATGCGTTACTACAGCAATAAAAGTACGGACCATCGTTAATATGGGCCCAGATCTAAGTGCTTTGTTCTATATAAAAGTCAACTGGTACTGTGTTATTAACAACGCTTTTAGAAATCCTTTCTAGGACACGTAGAAAACGTCAAAAAAGGACAAAAGTTTATGGTTCCACATAATACTGTTAATTCATTTTACTTAAAACGCACAGGTGAGCGATGAAACAATTTGCCACTTAAGCTTCATTACCTGTGTTGAACTAATCGTCAAATGTTAATTACGACTAAATCCCCGGTGACGCCATGCGACACCTACATCACAATACCGGCCGGTGGCACGCTCAACTTTTGTATCACTTTGACCGGTAATTCTATACAATCTTCATCTACAAATATCACAGTTTCATATTCCAACAATGTAAGCACTAATGGCCGTAATTAGTTAATGAATACACTGCAATTAGCCGCTGATGCGTTCCGGTTAAACACATTGACGTATTTATTTGGTTTGCCATTAGATTAGCCGTTGTTCAAATAAACGCGCTTAATGCAGTGCTGAAGTGTTCCGAACGAATACAGAATGGTTTATTGTGTAAAGCAATATTCGGATAATGAGCAGCAAACGGCGTTAAATGCGAAACAAAATGTTTATATATTGCGCATGCATGCAGTTTAAGTTAACATTGATGTTGTTATGGAGAATTTGACCATAAAAATGTACATTACGCACATTTGTGCGTGCATAATCCCAGTCCACAATCACGTACACCACACATACCTGTAAATATTAAGGGGCACAATCACATAAAATATGTTTGTTATCACCGAATTTCGATTTCGTTAAAAGTATATCTATATAATATCTTATTTTTATATTTATTCATTTTATTGCTACAATACAAGTTTTCAGTGACAAGAGGCGTTATAATTTAAACTGAACTCTAATGAATTGTCTTTAGAAAATTATAAAACGTTTGGTACTCAACCTAAATCATAAGTATAACTTGCGCAAATACTGGAGCGGAATTAGCCCTAAATAATCGCCATACATCTAAACAGAAAATAATCCAGCAAGACGGGAGTTTGCAGAACTTTATGTTAAAAGACAAAAAAAAATAAACAGAAATAAATATATGTTTCGTCTTCAATTCCGTTGTGGTATAGTTCAGACGTTTCCAAAATTATTCGTGAAATGTCAAACATTTTTACATTAAGACAACTTCTGTCCTAACATACTTATAGCATGTTAACTCACACTTCACTATTACCATATAGAGCCCCGATTGTGCCACTTTTACTTTAATCAGTGCCCATTCGAACGAGAAATCAGCCAATAAAAGAAAATTGACGAACGCAATTAAGGGAACAATTTCTTCACTAATTTCCACTCAATTCGCGCGTGAGACACGCCGTCGCTTCGAAATCGACCAATCTTAAAATGATTTCATTTGCGCTATTTAGTAATAATGCGTATGAGTTCCTGACAGAAAGCGCAATGTTCCTTTTGTCAATGGTTATTGTATTAGGCCTTTTTTCATAAACTAAGTCGTGTCTTAGGTTCGTTATTTCATTTCAATTTTGATAAAGAGATCATACGTTGCTTGGCTGAATTAATTTAAGAAATTAATTTAAGAGTTTTGATGCGTAGGAATGAAACTACGAGGGCGTTATCCCGAGATGCTTAATAGTGACGCAGCATAACGACAAAGTCAACGATAATGCGAAAATTATATCGATTCGAACATAATTTGACATATTTTTGCAATTGTAATTGGAACTACTTTTTACAATGCTCCGCTCCTACCTCTTTTTTGCGTTGTTTATTGCGTAGTTTAACAACGATAATTTTGTTCTCCGCCATTAAAAAAATTAGCCAGTCTCAAGTTAGAATTATATGTGGCGCGTCGTGGGAAAACCGGTCTTAATGCATGTGCGTAAAGTGTCGTCCCGGATTAGCCTGTGCAGTCCGCACAGGCTAATCCAGGACGGCACTTTCCGCTTGTATGGTATTTTCTGTTTCAAGGATGTCTCTTCTAAACATAAATCCACTGTAGGCGGAAAGTGCCGTCCTGGATTAGCCTGTGCGGACTGCACAGGCTGATCCTGGACGACACTTTACGCACATGCATTAAGTCCGGTTTTCCCACGACGCGCCTCATATATTAATGCGTTTCATCACAGTTTTGCTGTTCCTAGATTAAACGGACGTGTTCACAGATTCTAGTATTTAAAAAAAGTCATTTAATGTCTCCACTGCAAAAACTACAGCAGTTGGACTAACCAATAACAAACGAAAAAAAAGAATAATTAAACGATTTGCTTTTGCAGCGACTCGAACCTACGACCGCTACTAAAAACGAAACAAACGCTGCCACTCGTACACCATTCTGACTTACAGTCATGGTGGTCAAATTTTTACACTATGTCAGCGATACACGTGTTTTCCAAAATACTAGTGAAAAGCGTTACAAACTCTTGATAATGTTATCCATTTTATGATCTATTGATGATGTCTGTATACACGACACTATATTTCCAGCATATTTTTCTTTGTCAATGTTTAACAAAAATGTATTTTTCTTTATGGGCTCTATGACAAATAAAGGCAATTGTCAATTTTCGAACCTGTGAACAAGTCCCTTAAAACCATATAAATATATCATGAATTCTTTATTACCGATACATTTCAATTAGGCCGGATGTTTTTGCTTCACAAATTAGGGCTGAAACAATAATCCAGTTGAGTTACTAGTATATTGCAATATGTGTGTTTCTACATTGTTCTGCGATACATTATAATGTAATATTTTATTACTAAATTCATGCATGTTTTCTGTTAATGCATGTATGTGTCTTGGAATGAATCGTGATATATTGCAATATATATGCCATTTTCCAGTATACAAACTGTATTGCAAAACATTTTTACCATATTTACTTTGTTGAAACTCTAGTTTTCACTTTGCTTTGCTGACTTCATATTTACATTTTTAATCACATGTTTGCGATTTGTAATAGTGACGAATACAATTAATATAAATCTTAGTTATTATTTTTGTTTAACAAAGTAAAAACTTAAAGAAGAACTTCACTTTATTATAAGAGTTATATTTTCACATTAGATCCTCTGTTGTTGTAAAACTCAAATAATTGTAATTATTGGGTCGTTAAAGGCCCTGAATTCGCATTAAGCATAAAACAAATACCACACAAAGATTTTTTTTTTTGGATACAATATAATATGTTTATATATGTTTAGCAATATAAAAAATGGACCATATTACTTTACAAACTTCCGTACTTTACAGGCCGCTATTAGAAACGTGCTTTGGACCGTACCAAAACAATTACAGGCCATTACAGATGTACTCTTTTTGTAAAAAAACAACAAAGGGTAAAATGTAAAAATTAATAAATACATTTATAATTGGATTGCTCATTAATCACCGATGAATCAGTGTTGATTCTCACCAAGCAGATGAATTTGATTGTACGGAACGTATCTAAACAAACTTGCGCTGTTAACCTATAGAAGTGTCGGCATTAAACATGAAGCCTTTAACGACTTGTAAAATGCAGTTTGTTCTTACTTCCGGTCAGGAAAATGGCGGTTATTCTTAGTAAGGTGGAAAATGAAAAACAAACAGTTATAAATCGGACATTTATGTATATTTACTGCACTTAATACTTGAAATAAAATGTAAACCCATCAACAGCAACGAATAGAAAAGGCACGAATTGGAACGAGGAACAGGACCCGTTTTTGACAGAACACACAGGTTTGCAGCAACTAATCACACTGCAATAGTGGACACGAGATGTCAAAAGCTTATCGTTTTTTTAAGTAGTAAAGTGTTTGTGAACATTTCGTAGGTTATGAGGACCTTCCGGCAGACGACCAGATAAGGCATGTCAGTTGACATTTCGTAGGTTATGAGGACCTCCCGGCAGACGACCAGATATGGCGCGTTCAAGCGAAATTTACTCATGAATTTCCGCAAGATACGCAGAGACAATAACATCAGATTGGACATTTACGCATACAATTTCAAACCCTTTGCGTATACATGGAAATAAAAAAAAAACAGACCCATTCAGATATCCGACTGTAAAATGTGCCAATATGTTGTAATTCCTTATTTTGAACATTAATGAGGCGTGTCGTGGGAAAACCGGGCTTAATGCGTGTGCGTAAAGTGTCCTCCCGGATTAGCCTGTGCGGACCAGGACGGCACGTTCTTCCTAAAGTGGATTTATGTTTAGAAGAGACTTCATTGAAACAGAAAATACCATAAAAGCGGAAAGTACCGTCCTGGATTAGCCTGTGCGGACAGCACAGACAAATCTAGGACTACATTCTACGCACATGCATTAAGCCCGGTTTTCCCATGACACGCCTTATCTGTATTCTTGAAATATCTACTTCATGATGTAAGGCTGCTCCGTTGTATGTGTTTGCGCTTTTAAGCAAACAAATGAATTTCGTACTGAAAGAACATTTTGCCCCCATGAAGTTTGGACTTTGGACTGAGTGTACATTTTACCCCCAAAAATCTGGTTTGAGTGTACATTTACCCTCTGTATCTGGAGCACTACCTTCCGGTGTGTTACGTGTGGATCCGGTCTTTGTAATATAATCTGAATCTAGCTCGTTTTCTATTTGGCACATCGCAGTAGTTTGAGATGAACTTTGTATCATAGCTGCTGCGATATCCAGCCATTTTACCTGTCGGTATTTATATTTTTAACCATTGGTGTGTTTTGTGCGGTGGAGGAATCAAGAGCATCCGGAAGAAACCCACACGTACCGTACGGCAAGATAAAACCCACCTGTACCAGACGGCAGGACCTGGAAACCAACCTGTACTGTGCGCCAAGATGAACCCAATGTGCACCGTACGGCAATATGAACCCAACTGCATGGTGCGGCAAGCTAAACCCCCACCTGTACAGGACCTGTATTTTACGGAAGGACTAGGAAACCAACATGTACTTACGGCAGAACTAGGAAACCAACCTGTACAGCTTGCTAACCCCACCTTTACCGTACGGCTTAAACTTACCTGTACCGTACGGCAGGACTTGAAAACAACCTGTACATACGGCAGAACTAGGAAACCAACCTGTACAGTACGCCAAGATGAATCCCTCACATGTACCGTGCGGCAAGATGAACCCCATCTGTACCGTACAGCAATATGACCCCTGTACCGCCGTATGGCACGATGAGCCCCCACCTATACCGTACGGCACGATGAAAGCAACCTGTACCGTACGGCAGGACCAGAAAACGAGCCTATACCGCACGGCAGGACCAGGAAACCAGCCTATACCGTACGGCCGGACCAGGAAACCAGCCTATACCGTACGACAGGAACAGGACACCAGCCTGTACCGTACGGCAGGACCAGAAAACCAGCTTATACCGCACGGCAGGAACAGGAAACCAGCCTATACCGCAAGGCAGGGCCAGGAAACCAGCCTATACCGTACGGCAGGACCAGGACACCAGCCTGTACCGTACGGCAGGACCAGGAAATCAGCCTATACCGCACGGCACGATGAAAGCAACCTGTACCATACGGCAGGACCAGGAAACCAGCCTATACCGCACGGTAGGACCAGGAAACCAACCTATACCGCACGGCAAGACCAGGAAACCAGCCTATACCGCACGGCAGGACCAGGAAACCAGCCTATACCGCAAGGCAGGGCCAGGAAACCAGCCTGTACCGTACGGCAGGACTAGGAAACCAGCCTATACCGCACGGCACGATAAAAGCAACCTGTACCGTACGGCAGGACCAGGAAACCAGCCTATACTGTACGGCAGGACCAGGACACCAGCCTGTACCGTACGTTAGGACCAGGAAACCAGCCTATACCGCACGGCACGATGAAAGCAACCTGTACCGTACGGCAGGTCCAGGAAACCAGCCCATACCGTACGGCAGGACCAGGACACCAGCCTGTACCGAACGGCAGGACCAGGAAACCAGCATATACCGTACGGCACGATGAAAGCAGCCTGTACCGTACGGCAGGACCAGAAAACCAGCATATACCGTACGGCACGATGAAAGCAACCTGTACCGTACGGCAGGACCAGGAAACCAGCCTATACCGCACGGCAGGACCAGGAAACCAGCCTGTACCTTAAGTCAGGACCAGGAAACCAGCCTGTACCGTACGGCAATATGAGGAGAATGTGGTGGTTACACACTAGTGTCTATATTCACGAACCTTTGCTTAGAATTAAGACGTACGATTAATGAATATTCTTTAACTTTTGTGTTTTATGAACTGTTGATTGGAAGTTTAAAATGGTATTTACCAAATCAAATTGTAGTCTTCTTTGTTTGGAATTATTTATTAATAACATAAGTTCCCAACATATTTGAGAACGCACAAGTATTTTATCTGGAGTCCAAGTCTAAATTTTATTTCTATGTCTAACAATGGGTTGGTGAATATCATGGACAAGGACTGTTTGTTTGTTGGGATTTTTTCGCCGTTTTTAACAGTATTTCAGTCATATCACGGCGGTCAGTTAACCTACTCACACTTTTCCTGGGCAAGCTTAGCCCATCTAAGCAGTTTACCAGTACTAAGTGCACATGCTTATGCCAGTAACTGACAACTGCCCTACTGGAATCAGAGGTAGGCGGAGAATGACCGTAGAAATAATTTAATGACCAATCCCCACACAAGTTATGTGGCCGGGCTGGGGCTCGAACTCACGATCCCGGATTGACAGCCAAGCGCTCTACCGACTGAGCCATCTCGGCCTGGCATGGGCGAGGACTAGGACGACTTTTATAGATATCAACAACAACAATATATACACTGGCCACTTACATTTCTGAAATTATTTAAAACTCACGCATATGTTTACACGTTCTGAGAAAAACATAGCAAAATGAACACTTAGGGCCACTACTTACATTGTTTCTTCGAACCAACTCATCTGTAAAAGGGACTATATAAGTGTAAGAAACGGGGATCTCCCAACTGTTAGATAGACAAGTAAATGATATTATTATTATTACATAAATGTTATATACAAAAGTCTAACTTGAAATAAAATATTTATTATATACTGCATTAGGTGATTTTTATACAAAATGAACCATGGCAATATACTATCTATATTTTTCGCAAGCCGGGGCCAGAGGATGTTGATGTAAAACCCGTATTTGAGGCGTGTAGTGGGAAACCAGAGTTTATTGCATCTGCGTAAAATGTCGTTCTGGATCAGCCTGTACAGTCCGCACAGGTTAATACATGACGACACTTTCCGTTTTTATGGTATTTTCTGTTTCAAGGAAGTCTCTTCTAAATATAAATCCACTGTAGGCGGAAAGTGCCGCCGCGGATTAGCCTTTGCGAACTGCACAGGCTAATCCGCGACGACACTTTACGCAGATGCATTGAGCAAGTGATTTCCGCGACACGCCTCATTTAAAGTATATTAAGTTGAACAATCAGTGATAAATATTTAAAGGAACCTATTCATAGACTGTCCAAAAATTTTGTTACCGACTCCGAATGGAAAAATACATTTTAGATGAAGGAGCGAAATACAAAAATATACTCGAAATACAAGTAATGGTTCAACTTTGAATAATAATCGACTGGAATAGCAAACATTATAAAGCGTGTGTAACGCTTTTCGTCGATATTTTTCAAAACACATACACATACATATGTGAACAAATTACATAACCTAGTGTACGTCCCTTTAGCCTAGTTTTTGGCACGTCAGTTTTTTATAATGGGGTCGTGGATTTCAGCCCAGACGAAGGCATATTTTTTTCATTTTCTTTTTGGGTTTGTATTATATATGCGTTAGAGACTTTTAAGACATTTATTTCTAAAAATACGAAAATCTATGAATATGTCCCTTTAATATTACCTTAGCACGATTCCAGCTTTAATCACGCAACTCGCTCGGAATTAATACATGTCATAACTGATACATTTCTTGATACGATTCCCCGCACAATTTGGAACTTTCATTTGACAAGACCGCTTTGTTGCTTGCAAAATAAATATCAATTCACTAAATATGATCCGTGGAGGGCGCTATCTGTTTCATTGTTAAATCATTTACCCTTTTAGTTAATATATCCATGATTCCCATAGTTTAATCTATCAGTCGCTCTATTAACGTGAAAGGCTTCTGTTTAAATAGATGAAAACTGATAGTTCTGCTCTCGAGATGCAGAATATCCAGAAAAATAATTAAAGTACCCATTTCGTATCAGAAAATGGTTATTTCCACTGCAGTCGATTAGCAACTCATTTTAAAATTTCCCCTGCCCGCGTTTTTGATGTCGTTAATTTCCACGATTTTGACTCGATTTTCAATTTATCTGACTCGCGTACAGAAATCACCGAGGCCCAGCATAGGGCTTCAATTCTCTAAGTAACCATTACTGCTATTAATTTATAAAACAGATCGGTTTAAACAGTAATAGTGTGGAAATCGTTCTTAATTTGACTACACATTATAGTACAATCCTTAATTATGATTGGACAGTTGTATTAATTATTTAGATGCATTGTGAATTAATCTCATCTGTGGGCGGTTAGCCATCTAGATGAAACGATTTTCAAAACGATTCATTGCATTTTCTAATCATTGCCACTCTCTATAGCTATAACGATCATTTGCCTCAGAGAAGTCAGGGGACATCAACCCGTATGCTAACCCTGAACGGTTAACCTGTGTAGGACCATTTTTCACAAATCATATGTGTCACATCTGTAAAAAAAAAAAAAGGATCTCATTCCTCCCAACAATTTGAGATCTTATTCTACACGCTCCACAGTCTTATTCTTCACATTTTCTGTAAAGTTTGTGATCGCATCCAGTTCTTGATATGCAATGAAATCATAGTAGTATGTGATCCTCGCGTGTATATCCCGTTTTTGGCCAATCACATTCTTCGCACGTTTCTGGGAAATCACATTCTTCGCACGTTTATGGCCAATCACATTATTCGCACGTTTCTGGCCAATCACATTTCTTCGCACGTTTCTGGCCAATCACATTCTTCGCACGTTTCTGGCCAATCACATTCTTCGCACGTTTCTGCCAAATCACATTCTTCGCACTTCAGAACAAGACAAATGAGATTCTATTCTTCACAGATGTGTGAAAAATATGATTTGTGAACAATATGATCCTACGAAGCTGGATGCCGTGGCAGGTAGAAGCACATGTCACAATTAAATGAAACTATTTAAAATATAAACAACATGTTTAATTACAAATTCTAACATGATACTCGCTAATTTTTCTACTGACACAGAACAAAATTATCGTTGTTAAACTACCCAATAAACGCCGCAAATAGAAGTAGCGAATCTGAGCGGAGCATAGTAAAAAGTAGTTCCAATTACAATTGCAAAAATGTATGTCAAATCATGTTAGAATCGAACTAATTTTCGCATTATCGTTGTTTATCCGTCAATTAACAACTCTTTGTCGTTCTGATGCGTGCCTATTAAACCACTCGGGCTAACGACCTCGTAGTTTAATTCCTACGCATCAGAAATCCAAATCGTTGTTTATTGGCCGATAAACAACGATTAATCTGCATGTCTGATAATTCATTGATGCGGGGAAAGTCGTTTGTGTCCCTAGAATCCATCGGGATGCTCTTGCAATGCTACAGTGTGATGTTTCAAAATGTAATAATAAGATTGAGCCATACAAAAGAAACTCAAGGGATTTTAACTTGATATTTAGTAGGTAGCAAATTATTCATTAATTAGAAAGCAAAGCAAACGAACACATAAACGCTATAATGGAAACCTGGGTGTGCATGCAAAGCAAGAAACACCATTACCCAACAATAAATTTATTCAGTATATGTTACAAGAACATGAAATAGTAAAATAAAACCAGAAAAAAGCATAAGACTATCAATAGATAAATTGACACATTGAATATTTGAAAGATTAAGACAAAATATGAGATTTAAAAATGATATTATGTATATTATTTGTTGTGGAAAAATGTGAGTAAAGTTATGAAAGATATATATATATTAGGACTACTATGTTAAGAATAGGTCAAATATATCATGTTGCAGCATAATTCTATGGCTGAAACAAAAAGGACAATACAATCCTTTTTTACATTGTGGTCCATTAGACTTAAATTATCAACCAACACAGCTGACACTATATTTTATCACTTTCAGTTCCAGATTAAGCCACGAATAGCTTTCAGTGCAACGTGTATGTCACAGTTCAGTGTTTAAGATACATTCTAATATGACACGCGCAGTGTTTTTTATCAACAAAGAACACAATTGACCGTGTAAAAAGTACCAATAAACAACCCGAACAAAATAGTTCCGAAACTGTAAAAGTTCGCATTGCAATTGCAGAATATGTTGTCAGGTCATGATAGAATCGAAATAATTTTCGCATTATCGTAGTTTATCGGCTATTTAACAACGATTTGGAATTCTGATGCGTAGGAATTAACTTCAGCTTTTGCGGTATATTAAACCACTCAAACTGTTTAATTCCTACGCATCAGAACTCCAAATCGTTGTTTATTAGCCGATAAACAACTCTAAATCGAAAATTATTTCTTAAGTACCTTTCACAGGGACGTAAATCTTGACCGACTAAACTTACCTGTCTGATTTGATTATCTCACCTGGCGTCTAATTTATGTTCTCACCTTCGCTATTGAATGCAACTCATGCAAGTATTTGAGTTGTCGCGTTTTTCTCTCTGAAATCTTATTCTGCAACTTACATCTGCAAATAATGGACCAGTAGTTTATACAATGTTATTATTATAAAATAAATGTATTATAATAATCAAAGATGATTAAAACTATATTAATGAGTAAATTTTGTCAAAACTAGACAAGATGTAACTCAGAAAATTGTACAAACAACGGGCAATAGTTATATGAAAATGTAATCGAACTAAAAGTATGATCGTTTTTTAACGTTTGTTTATATTATACATTTATATACAATTAATGTGATTTGTATTAATTATTCAAAAGTTATATGTATTTCGATGCATACTTTGGTCCTTGTATGTTTTACATAATGTAAGTGATTCATTAGTCTGGTACACGGCCGCACGTATCAACTCAACTCAACACAGTTTACCGGTATTAAAGTAAATAAAGGCCACAGGCCCAACAATACACAATATACAAATACACAATTATGAATTACATAGTTGCCTCTTAAACATGTTTGTAGTTAAGAATTTATGCTGTTTAAAAGATGATTCACAAAAATTGTTACTTTATGGATAATTTCATCGTTTGTTGCTCCCATTAAAGAATACAAATCATCTGTTTCCACCATGGTACCAATAAAGAAGGTACTGAGTAAGGACTTCCCTATGTTTTAAACAACAGTCAATAACAGAAATATTATTTTCATTGTGACAAAAAGTACATAGTCTTCATCGGACGCATTATTTGAATGTCTTCCTACCTCGACATTTAATTTATGATAAGAGCATCTAAATTTACAAAAAGCAATTTTATGTTTGAATGGTATATGTTCTAAATTTAAGTATCGTCCTTTATTTAGCAGTGTTTTATAGTACTTGTAGTGGTGACAATGAGACGAATTGTTTTTATCACTTTGCCAGTTTTGAAAACAACAGTCAAGTATGCGTTGACGGAAAGTACTTAAAAATAAACTACGTCACCAATATCCTGATTTATCCATACGTATCCAAAACCATAACTAAATAACAATGATTTAACTTTTGAAGCCCAACAGTTTCTTCCTGAGTCATCTAGTGTTTTAACATATTATAACATTCTTTAGGATATCTATGATTAGGCATAGTTAATAAAATGGGCATAAAACCGACACTTGCATATCGTCTATGAAATTTTTATTCAAATAATCATTCGAATATGCCTCAGAGGGATATTTACTAAATGTATGAATTAACATACAGGAAATTCATGCAAATATAACGCATTAATGAAACAAAGTGAGAATCCTTTCAATGACGTTGGACCCTGTGACGTAAAATTCTGTATACAGTGTTGTATTTTTTCCTGATTGACGTTAACATCGTAACGTCTACATATCCTAGGTTACGTAATTACAAAATTACTGGCCTTGTTTTTGGAAGCATCGTTGTAGTGATTAGCGAATCATATTAACATAATGAGCATAAATTGTTGGTCTATAAAATCATTTGTAACAGTTACTTAAATCTTCAACCATGGCGACTTTGTTTAAACCTGTTTTTGCCAGATTATTCAATTAAATGTCAAGTTGTTGCTTCGGAAACAATAAACAATGTTTTGTTGTGCGTAATTTACATATATTTTCTCTTTTTATAATATATCTGTACTAATTGACAATTGTATGAATCGCTGTATACATATACATTATCCTAAATTACGGACGTAGGTCACGCGATTCAATCTCTTGAAATGGCCTACTATAAAAACCGTTGGCTTCCGCTAACAGTCTGAAAAACGTCTTGTACACATAAACACAGAACAAATTGCATCAACATCTTTACAAAATCTTAAATATTCGCTATGGTTCGATGTTCAGTTTTCTACTGTAAGCCTCGCTTAATAAAACTATATTTTATTTCAAACCTAAAAACGTGTTAATCCGTGCAATAGCCGTTGTTGGTGACTGTCTACCCTATACCGACGAACGTTGTTAAGTGCTTTAGGTTACGCATGCGCAAAGAAATTCCTTCTTTGTTACATATAAAATATTCAATGTTTGATCTCAATTTTCACCATGACCAAGCTACTTTCCAATATATCACCATACATTGTTGGAAAGATAAGGTCATAACGTTTTGAAAAAACAGCATGTAAAAAAAATTCTATACGTTGTAATTCAAATTATTTACCTTATAAAAAAAAACAACGGTTTTGACAGACATGGAGGCTGCCATTTTCCGCATGAATACATGGGCTAAAATTTATGAAGTTGGGAACCACTACACAAAGTTGTGCACAAAAACAGGCTTTTTTTCTTATTGCTTACATAAATACATTTAAAATGATCCCAAAACATATCATTTAAACATGGAGAGTAAGTTGGTTCCTTGTTCCTAGTTCCTGTTTCCTGATTCGAATAAGGAAACAGGAACTGGTTCCTTATTCCTTATTCAAGCTAAACATATTTGATATAAGCTTTTTATGCCCCCCCCCCTTCGAAGAAGGCGGCATATAGCAGTCGCACTGTCCGTCTGTGCGTCTGTCCGTCTGTCCGAAGCATTCTTGTCTTTGCTATAACTTTGTCATTTATTGATGGATTTTGAAATAACTTGGCACAAATGTCAACCATCATAAGACGACGTGTCGCGTGTAACACCCGTCTCCCTACCTCAAAGGTCAAGGTCACACTTAGAGGTCAAAGGTCAAAGTGGAGTTTTGAGACAAAAATTCTTGTCTTTCCTATAACTTGGAAATTTATTGATGGATTTTGAAATAACTTGGCACAAATGGTAACCATCATAAGACGACGTGTCGCGTGTAACACCCATCTCCCTACCTCAAATCTCAAGGTCACACTTAGAGGTCAAAGGTCAAAGTGGAGTTTTCAGACAAAAGTGGAATGAGGGGGCATCTGTGCCCTATGGACACATGTCTTGTTAAGATAAATAATACATACAATGATTAAGTAAATCAAAACAAAACCAAACGTTATTTAATTCATGAATTAATTCACGAATAAGGAACTAGTTCCTTATTCCTTATTTAAACCGAATAAGCAACTGTTGCTTTGTAACTAAATGACCTAATAGTACCCTATTAATATGAAAGATACATCTAATTGACAAGTTGAATTTTAAAGTAACTCGAATACATTTACTTTATGTATTACGATAAATGTTCATGTTTCTTCTAAGCGCTTGAATAGGATTTCTTGTTCAAACCGAACTGGCATATTCTACTTTGAATATTAACTTCACATCAACCAAACTTAAAACCTATTAAATTATGTTTCATGTAATTAAAAAATGACATATAAATGCATTCTAGCACATTTCTACTTATTTGTTTTTATTTATACTCCAGTTCCTTTTTCGCGGCTTAATAAGGAAAAAGGAACCAGTTCCTTATTCCTTATTCAAGCCGAATAAGGAACTGACATTTTCTTACATAAAAATAAATTAAACTGAACCAAATATATAATGAAAACCATTGTATTTGTATGTTGGATATTAAAAATATGTATTGCATTACATTTCTACTTAGTTTTTTTTAATGATAACCCAGTTCCTTTTTCGAGGCTGAATAAGGAAAAAGGAACCAGTTCCTGTTTCCTTATTCAAGCCGAATAAGGAACTGGCATTTTCTTACTTAAAAAATAAATTAAAATGAACCAAAGAGTACTACATATCAATGAAAATCATTGTATATGTAGGTTGGATATTAAAAATATTAATTGCATTACATTTCTACTTAGTTTTATTTAATGATAACCCAGTTCCTTTTTCGCGGTTGAATAAGGAACTGGCATGTTCTTACATAAAAATAAATTAAAATGAACCAAAGTGTACATCATATAAATGAAAATCATTGTATATGTAGGTTGGATACTAAAAATATTTATTACATTACATTTTTTATTAGTTTTATTTAATGATAACCCAGTTCCTTTTTCGCGGCTGAATAAGGAAACAGGAACCAGTTCCTGTTTCCTTATTCAAGCCGAATAAGGAACTGGCATTTTCTTACTTAAAAAATAGATTAAAATGAACCGAAGAGTACCACATATCAATGAAAATCATTGTATATGTAGGATGGATATTAAAAATATTAATTGCATTACATTTCTACTTAGTTTTATTTAATGGTAACCCAGTTCCTTTTTCGCGGCTGAATAAGGAAACAGGAACCAGTTCCTGTTTCCTTATTCAAGTTGAATAAGGAACTGGCATTTTCTTACATAAAAATAAATTAAAATGAACCAAAGTGTACATCATATAAATGAAAATCATTGTATATGTAGGTTGAATACTAAAAATATTTATTACATTACATTTTTTATTAGTTTTATTTAATGATAACCCAGTTCCTTTTTCGCGGCTGAATAAGGAAACAGGAACCAGTTCCTGTTTCCTTATTCAAGCCGAATAAGGAACTGGCATTTTCTTACATAAAAAATATATTAAAAGGTCGCCGGATGTACCGTTAGCCTGCACGAGCGAGAAAACGCGTTTTCGGACTTAGAAAATCTATGAAGAAAACACGCAATTGCAGCGCGTATGCGCATAGCTTTTTGAATTGAAAAAAATAAAAAAATGTTGGGGCATCTCGATGAAACTTTTCAGTCTACTAGAGGCACATCGGCCGCTGCTTCCGGTGCTGTATCGCCGTTATGGTGACATGTTGAAATCGCATTGCATCCTAAATCATATCCCTTCGTAACTGTTTACGTATAAGAACAGAATGAGATATCTAAGACATGTCTAGTATTCAGCTATCGGATAATCTTGAGCAAAAGTTAGGGTCAGATAACAATTTAATACTATATCAGAGATCAAAACATAAAAAAACTAACATTGAACATAGCCAATAATAACGAATATAAAGCTGCGCTATGCTAGAAGTCCATGATCCGAATTTAATCGTCCGAAATTAAGGCCTCCGAATCAGGAACTGGCCACAGTTCCTTAGTCGGAAGCCTTTATTTCGGACCAACACTTTCGGATATTAAATTTTTAGAGGTTGTGTGTGTTATTAAGCTTATCTATGCAATATGGCTGTGTTCTGTCACATTTCTACTATATATTTTATTTAACAAGAAACACTGAAAACAAGTATGATGATGACGATAATAATATTAATTATAATAATTGTGTCATTTAGCTGCAAACATTGCATGCGTAAATGCGTAGATTGTTTCGGAAGATACAACCGAAAGAATAACATTCGGTCTTACTTTAGCTACACCTCTAATAAAAACTCAAGATCTTAAATCTCCACGTATGATATACTTATGCATGATCGTTAGTGAAGACGTTAGTCCAGTCTAATTATCAGATTTAAAAAGATCTTCAATGCATTATTGTGTCCGTTCTTACTAACTTCGTCATGCACCTTTGGGGGAGGGAGGGGGGGGGGGCCGGGAGAGATCAACTAATACACGCACCCGAATGTACGTACTAGAATGCGTCACAGTTTGGATTATTAAATCCCAAATTATATGCATATGTACACCCAAAGTAGAACATACATACGAACGTATAATTCACTAACTGCCACATGCCATTAAACTCCATAGCTATTATCATATTATCGTAACGTATAGTACAGTGCCGGTAATTGGATATACTTTATATACAATGAGAACAATATGATTATCGTGTTACATATTCACCTAATTGGGAACATTTGAACAGGTTTTCATGTGTGAATAATCTTATGTAGTTTATGCTTCACTGAGATATAACAGTGATTTAAAATTGGTCACAGTTTCAATCATACTGTACTTTGTGGTGAATGTAGATTGACAGTGTGGTAGTTGGTAATACAGGCAAATCAATACATGCTAAGAAAATAAGTTTCGTGTTCAATTCTAACTGTAATGGGCATTTACTGGATAATTATTAAATTTATAAACCGACTGAAACATAAGAACATTTGCATTGTCTCTTCTACGCTTTTAACTAGAACTATAGGCTACTACTTGCTTAAAAAATACGTTGTTCCGGTATGTTGATCTTTCAGTGAGTTATTGGCTCAATTTTTTGTTTCATGCTGCTTTCAATTAACCCATACATTGACAAAGCGCATCATCGGGGAGCATCTATAAGTTTCACTGATATTCTTGTCAAACTATAGAAATAATTTCGCATGTAACAAACAATAACACAAAACTAAAAGCCATTTTCATGTATTTTTTATATCAAAATGTTTGTTCCGACACATTTCTACATAATTTTATATATTATTTATCCATTTCCGTTTTCGCGGCTGAATAAGGAACTAGGAACTAGTTCCTGATTCCTTATACAAAGCGAATAAGGAACTGGCATTTTCAAACTATAAGAATAAATTCACATGTACCGAAATGTACCACAGGACAATAAAAATCAATTTTCATGTGTCTTTATATCGAAATATGTGTTCTAAAACATTTCTGCTTATTTTCATTTATTAATATTCCAGTTCCTTTTTTATGGCTGAATAAGGAACAAGGAACCAGTTACATTTTCCTTATTCAAACCGAATAAGGAACTGGCATTTTCAAACTTAAGTAATAAACTACTCATGTACTAAACTGTACCACATAACTATGAAAACCATTATACAAGTTATTATGATATCAGATATTTATTCCAAAAAAATTATACTGAATTTTCTATATCAATAGAAGCTAGGAAAATATGTTTCGTTTTATTTTCTAACTGTAATTGGCATTTACTGGGTAATAATTTATTAACCAACTTGAAAGATACTAGCATTTGTCTTGTCTCTTCTAGGCATTTATAACCAGAACTAAACTCCATATACTACTTGCTTATTAGATACCAGTTCTTTATTCAGATTCTATAATTCCAGAAATACACATTCGGATGGTCGATACCTAGGGCAGCTATAAATAAAGAGTCGAAATGGTTACAGTCATGGACATTTTCTTTTTAGAAATGTCAGTTCCTTATTCATGTTGAGAAATAAATAAATAAGATTTGTTTATTATGCAGACGCGAAAATTAAAGTGAAAAAAGAGAATAATACTAAGTAGAAATTGTTAAGAATTTATCATTTAAATACAAAGTGAAAGCAAATAAAATAATTCCAATACACATAGGTTACCATTCGGAACATGCATGTTTATTGTTAAAGTTAGCATGTACCCGTTCGGTTTGAATATGGAATATGCATGTGATTCCTTATTTATTACGCTGCCGCGAAAAAGTAACCAAAACAATAATGAGTAATACTTAGTAGAAATATATTATAATTATTTTCGATATACATGTAAAATGTTTGCCATAGTAATGGTTTACATTTGGTACGCGAACAACCATTTAATAGGTTTGAAAAAGCCGTTCCTTATTCCATTTAAAAAAAAAAGGAATACGCAACTGTAGACTTATTCCACAACGTATAAAGGAAATGCAATATTAATGTCTTAAACTATTAAAATATAAGTTAGAATAAGTAATTTAAATACATGACAACATTTAACATATTTTCTTCTTTAATGGTTCATCTTATTTCATTTCATTTTTGAAAATAAGAAACGTGTGTCTATAGAGAATTGCCACACCTCTTGGTTGTTCGGCCAAAGGTTTGCAGTAAATATTTCGGATAATGCAGCCATATTCGTTTGTTTACCACTAGACATATAAAAATCCATAATTGGTCAACAAAGTCAACATTTATCGACTGGTCAAAATAGACTTATCCCGGATTTCGCTATACTTTGGAAAAACCCGCTAATAACGCTAGCCCATTTTATCCACCAATGGTAGTTTCTTCAAATAATAATGGTCGATATGGTATGTGATTTTGAAAGGATTATAAATCAGTCAGCTTTTGTACCAGTACATGAGTTTGTTTTTCCAAAAGCTAGCTCATTCAGGTATACGTATATTGACAGGCGCAAGAAATAATAACAACACAGATATATAGAAAATAAGGGTAATTTTGTAATCGATATGCGACGATAATAAAATATATACACACATTAAATTAGGCATACGTTAAAACTAACCGTTAATGTGTTTCATTATTAAATATTAAACCCGACATAGTGTTGTAAGATTTGAAATATTTGATGAATACTATTACCTTATGCGGTTCAGCAATAATTTTCCCCAAAAGCATAGGGTAACTCGCCCTTGAGTCGGACGGGTTAACAATTTATGGCGTGGCTCCTTCGCACTATGTGAGAAGCCGGGACCCTGCTTTTTACAGTCCATACGCAGTTACTTAAGGACCCTGTTTTTATATGAAGTACTCGGTTTCCGGCTTATTTGCTTGAAATATTATTTAATTCACCGATACTACCAATTTAGCCCTTAAGTCGAACACATTCGCCCTTAAGACGAACACATTTTCCCGTAACCATTTAACGATTAACTAAGTTGGGAAAACCATTAATCGAGCAATCAGCTATTAATTGTATTAAAATTACTATTTTGAACACAGATTTAAACCGCCGCATTTCTTCTGTGTGTCTTGGGCATTTCGACCATAGCAACCTCACGAAACCACCAACATTGGTTTGGAAACGAAATGTAAAGATGGAAATGGAAACAAACAACATAACAATACTTTTATACTGAAGTTTCTTTTAGAGTTTTTTTTTTCTTTCATATATGTCAGGTTTCCAATGCGTCACATATCAAATCATAGAACGTCAAACTTGTGTTTATATGATAAATAACAAATGATGTATTATGTAAATGGTAAACAATTCAAATAGTATTATGCGCCTACTGTGCGTCACTCTCAATTAAAGGGACATGTCGACGGTAAATTCCAAGATTTTACAACTAATCTGGTAGTAGTGTTCATTGGACAAATAGTTATTATTATTTATATAAATATTTTACAGATCGTTTATAAACATATGTGTTAGGTAATCAAACAGTGTATACGTCTTAAATTTAGTTTTATTCTTGAAAATTGTATGTCGCATTATATAGCCGTCGATATGCCCTTTTCAATTAGGTTACACATTATTTCGATCTTATTGAAACATTTAGTCGGTATTCTTATTGCTCTTTTTTCTTGCTGCTGCCTCTTCCTTGATTTTTCTCTTTTGCAATCGTTCAATTTTGCGCTTTTCAATGTTTGCGGCCTTATTTACTTTTTCCTCTTGTTTACGTATCTTATCCATGTACGCTTCGTCAGACGTAATCACGAAGTATCCGGTTTTGGCAGATGGCGAAACTGTTGTTTCTGACTGCTCTTTATATTTCTTCCATGTGGTATACATTGAATCGCCTACAGGGTGTTCCCCTGACTCAAACTTCTTTATGTATGATTGGAGCGTTGACGCCGACAAGGCACTTTCAACAACGGATAGTGGGGTTAAAGTTGATTGCAAAGCTATTTCGTCTCCTTGACGACTGGTGTCTGTAACCGAAAGAAGATCATGTTCTTGGTTTTTATAAAGTGCATAAAAATAAGCTAAAAAATATTTTTTTTTAAAGTAACTTTATATACAACTAAGTAATATACAAATTGTTTGCGGTAGTATTATAAACTTAAATTTTAAGACGAAAGAACAATTGGTTAGTCTACAAAACTGCTAAGCTGCATTTAGAATTTCACATGCGTACCAACTTGTGCCTGAAAGTGAATGATTTGAAAGCCCCCGTTTTCATCCATGATTATCCGGATCTCCATTTCCCCAAAGGAATCATTATTGGATGCGTGGATCTCCTCGGGCAATGGGTCAGCAGCAACGGCTACAGTACACTCATTGCTCATACTGTCGGAAACTTCATTTGCCGTGTCCATGGGCGTCTGTGCTGCCTGCGCTTCTTCTGAAGGCAGGTAAGCAACGTCGGGAATCGCACCTAAATTTATAATAAATTATCTAGCACGTGTCATGACAAAAATACTCAACCGTAAAAAACCCACATAACAAATGGATTTAAAAAGCATTTCTAGGCAGGCCTTTATGCAACACATTTCTTCATAAACTCGCCTTTAATTTTTAATCTTGATTTATAAATGTATCATAAATTAGAACCATCATGAATTTTTTGTCCGCTAACTCTCTACCTGGATTGTACGGGCAAATGCCCGTTGCTTCAAATCCGGACACAAGATTCCCGTGTGTCATTGCCTCACCCCACACTGTATGCAACAACCTGAAGAACTGTTGGTGTCCGACAGCAACACCTGTTTTGGCGGTGAACTCGTGCACCTCTTTGCTCCATGAATTCTTTAGCGACTTGAACACGGACCTAATAGAAAAAAGCAATATTTTGAAATACAACTTGGATTTAAATTCTCATTTTTTGTCAAGGCATTGTCAACATGATGTAGAAAATTGCGATATAGATCTATATGTAGACCTACTTTGATTCTCAAATAAAGACCTTATACAAACGAAAATATAAATTTTGGGATTCGTATATTAAAATAAGCAAATGTATTGAATGTATTAATATAATAATTATGCTTTACGGTTTACCTATCAAAAGGTTGTGTGAAATGAGACGTTTTGCTAGGCAACTCCACAAGTACGATGTTTTCAGTCCTAGCTAACTGAATCAGCTCAACGTGATGGTGTGACTCGTGACCATCCATAACGAGAATTTGGGGTCTGTCTGGTCCAATATTCTGGACATAACACAATAACAACATCGTTATAGATAAAAGAACATAATACATAAGCCAAGTGATTATACATTCATTCCATAGATACATTGGCTGAATTAAACTAATACTCTTAAAATATTACGAACTGTTTTGTTTTACCGACTTTATAGATTAATATACAATAACAACCACTACACTGTGAGTTTATGCATTTAAAAAGAAGCATATAAACACAATAGATTACAATAAGGCAAAGGACTTCGCTTACGAACCTTCAAGAAGACTTCTTCAAACCAGAGCTGAGATATTCCAGATTTCATCCAACCCGTACTGGACACGCTTATGTAAGTTTTGGGTGGAGCGTTCTGTGTATCGTAGGAGTTGAGTGCACGCTTAGTTTTACCGGGAACTATGACATGTGGAGGCAAGTAAGTCCCCGCAGCATTGCCACAAGCCACAACAGTCACCAGTTCCCTAGATGCAGAGGCTTTTGCATGAACTATTTTTGAACCTTTAATTGAATAAAACATACAGTTAGTTAAAATACCGCAACTATACTTGTATTATGCAAAATTTATTCTAATTGTTACAGTGCTGCAAACATCAAAATGCGTGGTTATAGGCGATACACTATGTGTTTGCATTTAATCGTATGCTTAATATTAAAAGTTTAAGGACATTACCCTTTCTGGCCATAACCTTCGGAGGTTTGACAGTTAAGCAAAGACCTGTCTCATCCATGTTCCAAATTCTCTCTTTAACATCAAGAAGGCCATGTTTCTCTAGTGCCTCCTTGAGGGCGGCGAAATACGTGGACATTCTCAAACGGGTCATGGCGTTATGCCGACCTGACGTGGTAGACTCCGGTTGCCGCAAAGAAAACTCCGGATGTCTTTGGCAAAAACCCCTCCACCATTTTTCCGTTGCAACACCGTTTGGGAACCTCTCTTTACCGACAATATTGCCAACGTACCTATGTTATAAACCATATAATATCGGTTACATTGGTTGTCTTTTAATGATATTTACATTCCATGTGTATATTAAAGTATGTGTTCCAAATAGGCAAACAAACTTTATTTGATTGTAAATTATATCGCTTAATCATACACTTTTAATTTATGATAACCTGTATGTTAATGAGGAATCATTACGCATAAATATTTTTAGAGTACATGTGACAAAATTTACAATGACATACACTTGACAAAATGTGTAACGCATCAAATAGAATAGAAATAGAAATTTTTTCATTTATAAATTTTATATGGATTTTCAAATGCGCTTTTGTTAACACAAAATTATTGTGACCAATTACAAATACATGCATTGATAATTAAAAGAGAATCACATGAAGCTGAAATTCCTGTAAACAAAGAAAATACTATTTCAATGCGCGTTATTTAATTTGGTGTGTTATAACTCTGTGCATGTATATACCGCAAAAAGTTCTGTTTAGAGAATCCTGAACCCATCTCCGCACGTTTAAATACGAATTGAACCATTTCAGATTCTTGAGTCGCATATAAGAGGGTTTCTTTGCCCCATTTTGCTCCACTCGAAACTTTCCCAGTCTTTCTGTCATGCAAAGTTGATATAGGCACCCCGTACTTTTTAGCTGCTTTTCTTACAGAGAGGGCCCCAGTAGCCACATCTGCCACAGCACATTCTCGAGCCTCTAATGAGTATTTCCTGGACTGTAAATGTAAAGAAAATAAATAAACACTTTGTTGTAATAATATACCCATTTTATTTCACCATACTGATACAGCATATTTAAATTAAAATGAGTCCATCCTTATATCGTCAATCATGTTCAAAGCGGTCGCTCGATCATTCACACTGAAGTTTTCAATAATATGACTTGTCAAGAAAACGTGCGACCTTACTGGAAGATAATCAGCATCGTTCTTTTCGGACACTGACATCCACTCTAAAATTTTGTCAATTACTTGTTTCCGTACAACCGGATAAGCCTTTGTGTACGACACATTCATCTGGTACAGATGAAAAACATACGGGTGATCGAATAATGTTTCATGTAAATACATATCATTCAGTAGCTTCAACGCCACAGTCAGGGTTAGTGAGGAGTCAATGAATCCAACCTCTCTATTAGCCAACTTGGAAGGTATAGCAGATATCATCATGTAAAGTTGCGTTTCAACTGTCGTGTGAGCCTGAAAGTAGAAGTAGAAGTAGTAGTCTTATTAGTGGTAGTAGTGGTGGTGGTAGTAGTAGCAGCAGCAGCAGCAGTAGCAGTAGCCGTAGTAGTAGTAATAGTACTCGTCGTCGTCGTCGTCGTCGTAGTAGTCGTAGTAGTAGTAGTCGTAGTAGTAGTAGAAGTAGTAGTAGAAGTAGTAGTAGTAGTACTAGTAGCTTATAGTAGTAGTAGTAGTAGTAGTAGCTTGTAGTAGTAGTAGTAGTAGTAGTAGTAGTAGTAATAGTAGTAGTGGTAGTAGTAGTAGTAGTAGTAGTAGTAGTAGTAGTAGTAGTAGTAGTAGTAGTAGTAGTAGTAGTAGTAGTAGTAGTAGTAGTAGTAGTAGTAGTAGTAGTAGTAGTAGTAGTAGCTTGTAGTAGTAGTAGTAGTAGTAGTAGTAGTAGTAATAGTAGTAGTGGTAGTAGTAGTAGTAGTAGTAGTAGTAGTAGTAGTAGTAGTAGTAGTAGTAGTAGTAGTAGTAGTAGTAGTAGTAGTAGTAGTAGTAGTAATAGTAGTAGTAGTGGTAGTAGTAGTAGTAGTAGTAGTAGTAGTAGTAGTAATAGTAGTAGTAGTAGTAGTAGTAGTAGTAGTAGTAGTAGTAGTAGTAGTAGTAGTAGTAGTAGTAGTAGCAGTAGTAGTTATTAATTATACTTTTTTATTTGATTTAATTAATTCGCCCTTAAGTCGAACACCCGTTCGTCTTAAGGGCGAATTGTGTTCGACTCAAAGGTCAATCGCCTAGTTACACAGATGAATCTGTAAAACTATGAAAATTACATTCTACAACAAAAACATGTATTAAAAGTAAAAATTAAGTGTTTGTTTTCAATGTTCGACACTAAACGGATGCTGCGAAATTCATTCGGTCCAAATGCCGACGAGATCAAAAATATTCGTAACTTTAATATTTGAATTTCCCGCCAGACGAAAGTAAACATACTTTTACCCGCAGAGCGTTCTTGTGAGAAAGATCGATAATGACGTCATATGTAGACTGGTTTTTATCTTGAGTAAAAAAGTCGAGCGTTTGTTAAAAATGTTACGACAAAGGTTAAGTAACACCCAATCTTTAAGAAAAACAACGTGGATATCGTCCGACTCAAGGGCGAATTCGACTCAAGGGCGAGTTACCCTACAATGTTAAGAAATGAAGTAACATCGGTAAAATGTCAAATGCATACGGTTTAATACAGATTGTATACTTTATAATGGTTTTGTGATATTATATACTTAAAAGAAATAATCACTATACTGCAATCACATAAACTTTATTTTATTACTTTAGTGTAAACAAAATAATACACAGCACGATTTGTCAAAATCTAATTAGAAAATTTCAACAATAAAGCTACACAAGAAACGTCGCATTTCAGTGCACTTGAAGCTTCCATTTCTTGTAAGAGTTACTGGGATTCTTTCTACAACACATTTTTTTTTTATTAAGAAGGCCAATCAAAGACAACTAATGTAAGCTTTCAAGTATCAGGGAGGCAATTAATGATTTTTCTTAGTTTTCCAAACTGTGACATTGACTCGCTTTTAACAACTTCATATAATATCTCGCGATACGGTAAATAGCGTATCACAAAAAATTCGATTTGTTCGCAAGTTTAACAAAAAAATGTTTGTTTCTATTTAATGTAAAAATGGCATTGATCTTGACCCATCCAAACGGAATAGTTTGGTAGGAAAACAAACAAATAGACGATGTCATTGATATTTTGTTAAACCGTCACATCATTTCTTTCTGTCAGCAAAATGGATGAAAGTACGCCTAAAAACCCGACCAAAAAGCTATCGGGGGCTGCTAAGTATAACACCGAAATCATAAACGGCATCATATCCCGATAAGGCGGCGTCGTCATTTACAAAATTATTCTTTATAGTTCGCTGATATTTGACGCTACAGTATTGTCTGACGAAATCCCTTACCATTTTAGCTTCTAGTTTGGAAAAACAGCCAAACAATTTTTGTAATGAAACGACCCGATCCGGTCCATGAACATCTACCAAATGCAACCTATTCTGAAATGCTAAACCATTGGGACTTCAAAGTCAAACCTTCTTCGTCTTTAAATCGAACAGTGTGTGTATTATAAGACAGTGTTATTAAGCAAATAATAATCACACATGTACGCACTCACTTTTTTTCCAAAGTTTTCATTAAAATAGCTTTACTATGCAACAAGGCGATCTGCGAAAATGTAAATAAGTTGACCTCTTTCGCGTTTTAATTATTGGTGCTTGAATAAATGTGTTATTTTATAACGGCTTCAAATTTCATGGTATAAATAACTGTGTATTTATTAAATCTTTAGGGAGGCTTCGCCCCCCATTCCCCCTGACCCAAAGTGACAACCGCCCGTGGAACACACCAGTCTCACTCTGACAAGGTCTGGAGCCTTGACAGCTATGTTGAAAACGAAACTTATTTTCTTAGCATGTATTGATTTGCCTATATTACCAACTAGCGCACTGTTAATCTAGATTCACAACAATGTACTGTATGATAATAACTGTGCCCACTTTTAAATTACTGCTCTTTCCCAATAAACCTAAGTGAAGCATAAACTAAATACGATTATTCACACATGAAAAGTGTTCAAATGTTCCCAATGAACTGAATGTGAAACACGACAATAATATTTTTCTCATTGTATAAAAAGTATTACCAATTAACGGCAATGTACTATACGGTACGATAATGTGATCTTAGGAACGGTGGTTCATAGCATGTTGCAGTTAGTGAATTATACGTCCGTATGTATGTTCTAGTTTGGGTGCATATATGTATGTAATTTGGTATTGAATATTCCAAACTGTGACGCAATTTCGGGTGCGTGTATTAGTTGATATCCCCCTCCCTGCACCCCCCCCCCCAAAAAAAAGGTGCACGACAAAGTTAGTACGAACGGACACAATAATGCATTGAAGTTTTTTTTTAACAACCTGATAATTAGACTGGAGTAACATTTTGACTAACGATTGAGCGTATCATGCCTAAGTATAACATACGTGGAGATTTCAGATCGTAATTTGTTATTAGATGCGTAGCTGAAGTAAGACCGAATGTTATTCTTTCAGGTATATCTTCGGAAACAATCTACGCATTTACGCATGCAATGTTTGCAGCTAAATGACACAATTATTATAATTAATATTATTATCGTCATCATCATACTTGTTTTCAGTGTTTCTTGTTAAATAAAATATATAGTAGAAATGTGACAGAACACAGCCATATTGCATAGATAAGCTTAATAACACACACAACCTCTAAAAATTTAATATCCGAAAGTGTTGGTCCGAAATAAAGGCTTCCGACTAAGGAACTGTGGCCAGTTCCTGATTCGGAGGCCTTAATTTCGGACGATTAAATTCGGATCATGGACTTCTAGCATAGCGCAGCTTTATATTCGTTATTATTGGCTATGTTCAATGTTAGTTTTTTTATGTTTTGATCTCTGATATAGTATTAAATTGTTATCTGACCCTAACTTTTGCTCAAGATTATCCGATAGCTGAATACTAGACATGTCTTAGATATCTCATTCTGTTCTTATACGTAAACAGTTACGAAGGGATATGATTTAGGATGCAATGCGATTTCAACATGTCACCATAACGGCGATACAGCACCGGAAGCAGCGGCCGATGTGCCTCTAGTAGACTGGAAAGTTTCATCGAGATGCCCCAACATTTTATTATTTTTTTCAATTCAAAAAGCTATGCGCATACGCGCTGCAATTGCGTGTTTTCTTCATAGATTTTCTAAGTCCGAAAACGCGTTTTCTCGCTCGTGCAGGCTAACGGTACATCCGGCGACCTTTTAATATATTTTTTATGTAAGAAAATGCCAGTTCCTTATTCGGCTTGAATAAGGAAACAGGAACTGGTTCCTGTTTCCTTATTCAGCCGCGAAAAAGGAACTGGGTTATCATTAAATAAAACTAATAAAAAATGTAATGTAATAAATATTTTTAGTATTCAACCTACATATACAATGATTTTCATTTATATGATGTACACTTTGGTTCATTTTAATTTATTTTTATGTAAGAAAATGCCAGTTCCTTATTCAACTTGAATAAGGAAACAGGAACTGGTTCCTGTTTCCTTATTCAGCCGCGAAAAAGGAACTGGGTTACCATTAAATAAAACTAAGTAGAAATGTAATGCAATTAATATTTTTAATATCCATCCTACATATACAATGATTTTCATTGATATGTGGTACTCTTTGGTTCATTTTAATTTATTTTTTAAGTAAGAAAATGCCAGTTCCTTATTCGGCTTGAATAAGGAAACAGGAACTGGTTCCTGTTTCCTTATTCAGCCGCGAAAAAGGAACTGGGTTATCATTAAATAAAACTAATAAAAAATGTAATGTAATAAATATTTTTAGTATCCAACCTACATATACAATGATTTTCATTTATATGTGGTACACTTTGGTTCATTTTAATTTATTTTTATGTAAGAAAATGCCAGTTCCTTATTCGGCTTGAATAAGGAAACAGGAACTGGTTCCTGTTTCCTTATTCAGCCGCGAAAAAGGAACTGGGTTATCATTAAATAAAACTACTAAAAAATGTAATGTAATAAATATTTTTAGTATCCAACCTACATATACAATGATTTTCATTTATATGATGTACACTTTGGTTCATTTTAATTTATTTTTATGTAAGAAAATGCCAGTTCCTTATTCAACTTGAATAAGGAAACAGGAACTGGCTCCTGTTTCCTTATTCAGCCGCGAAAAAGGAACTGGGTTACCATTAAATAAAACTAAGTAGAAATGTAATGCAATTAATATTTTTAATATCCAACCTACATATACAATGATTTTCATTGATATGTAGTACTCTTTGGTTCATTTTAATTTATTTTTTAAGTAAGAAAATGCCAGTTCCTTATTCGGCTTGAATAAGGAAACAGGAACTGGTTCCTGTTTCCTTATTCAGCCTCGAAAAAGGAACTGGCTTATCATTAAATAAAACTAATTAAAAATGTAATGTAATAAATATTTTTAGTATCCAACCTACATATACAATGATTTTCATTTATATGATGTACACTTTGGTTCATTTTAATTTATTTTTATGTAAGAAAATGCCAGTTCCTTATTCAACCGCGAAAAAGGAACTGGGTTATCATTAAATAAAACTAAGTAGAAATGTAATGCAATTAATATTTTTAATATCCAACCTACATATACAATGATTTTCATTGATATGTAGTACTCTTTGGTTCATTTTAATTCATTTTTTAAGTAAGAAAATGCCAGTTCCTTATTCGGCTTGAATAAGGAAACAGGAACTGGTTCCTTTTTCCTTATTCAGCCTCGAAAAAGGAACTGGGTTATCATTAAAAAAAAACTGAGTAGAAATGTAATGCAATACATATTTTTAATATCCAACATACAAATACAATGGTTTTCATTATATATTTGGTTCAGTTTAATTTATTTTTATGTAAGAAAATGTCAGTTCCTTATTCGGCTTGAATAAGGAATAAGGAACTGGTTCCTTTTTCCTTATTAAGCCGCGAAAAAGGAACTGGAGTATAAATAAAAACAAATAAGTAGAAATGTGCTAGAATGCATTTTTATGTCATTTTTTAATTACATGAAACATAATTTTATAGGTTTTAAGTTTGGTTGATGTGAAGTTAATATTCAAAGTAGAATATGCCAGTTCGGTTTGAACAAGAAATCCTATTCAAGCGCTTAGAAGAAACATGAACATTTATCGTAATACATAAAGTAAATGTATTCGAGTTACTTTAAAATTCAACTTGTCAATTAGATGTATCTTTCATATTAATAGGGTACTATTAGGTCATTTAGTTACAAAGCAACAGTTGCTTATTCGGTTTAAATAAGGAATAAGGACCTAGTTCCTTATTCGTGAATTAATTAATGAATTAAATAACGTTTGGTTTTGTTTTGATTTACTTAATCATTGTATGTATTATTTATCTTAACAAGACATGTGTCCATAGGGCACAGATGCCCCCTCATTCCACTTTTGTCTGAAAACTCCACTTTGACCTTTGACCTCTAAGTGTGACCTTGAGATTTGAGGTAGGGAGATGGGTGTTACACACGACACGTCGTCTTATGATGGTTACCATTTGTGCCAAGTTATTTCAAAATCCATCAATAAATGGCCAAGTTATAGGAAAGACAAGAATTGTTGTCTCAAAACTCCACTTTGACCTTTGACCTCTAAGTGTGACCTTGACCTTTGAGGTAGGGAGACGGGTTTTACACGCGACACGTCGTCTTATGATGGTTGACATTTGTGCCAAGTTATTTCAAAATCCATCAATAAATGACAAAGTTATAGCAAAGACAAGAATGCTTCGGACAGACGGACAGACGCACAGACGGACAGTACGACTGCTATATGCCGCCTTCTTCGAAGGGGGGGGGGGGCATAAAAAGCTTATATCAAATATGTTTAGCTTGAATAAGGAATAAGGAACCAGTTCCTGTTTCCTTATTCGAATCAGGAAACAGGAACTAGGAACAAGGAACCAACTTACTCTCCATCATTTAAACTGTATTTTACAAATTCTAAGCATCCTGCACTCAACCATATGTGCTTATTATCTAACTGACACATGCTGTCAGTTAACCCTGAGGATGTGATTTCCATTTTGGGGTAATTAGACCTTTAAAGGGACCGGTTCACAGATTGGCGTATTGATAATTTTAAAACTTCTTGTCACATATTCCAAAAATAAAATAATAGTTTATATAATAAATGGAGCGAAATAGCACTATTGACATAAAAATATACTGCAAATACCGTTCATTTATGAGTAATCATCATTTTAAATGTATACACTTATAAAGCCTTTGTTGCGCGAAACGATGAAATAATTTGGAGTGTTGAAAACACGAGAATTACTTACATGAGGTCAAAGTACACGGACAAGTATATAAATTGAAATGGACGTGAGGTGTGCTCGCTAGACATTTGATCCGGACGGTCTGAGGTGCGACCCCCGGTGCGAGCATTTGTCAAAAATACAAATATATGTGAACAAGTCCCTTTAAAATGCCCGCTAAGCCGTAAAACGTGAGCGACAAAATGTAAACAACGTTAAATATCACTAAAAATGCCTTTCGAATGCACTATAAATGATATTATATGATAGCAATGCACTATAAATGATATTATATGATAGCAATGCACTATAAATGATATTATATGATAGCAATTCGCTATACTAAGGCGTGTGCATTCAATAAATAATAAATAATATATATTATACGATAAGATATTTGAAAAAAAAACAAATTAGCAAAAAAAGGCTGAAAAAAGTAAAACCCCAGCGGTATCGAACTCACGACTTAAGAGGCCTACAGAAGAAGCGACAGTAGACTGCGCTTTAACCAACTGCGCTATGATGCTTGGTAAAAAGTCGTTTGTAAACTATGGTTATACAAATGCTCACAATTCTGACGTTAAAATGTAAACAGGAAAAGGGCCAAACAAACGCGATCCATATTATGAATTGATTTTTATCTCAGAATGCGTATACTCTTTCCCATTATATATATCCTGTTTTATTCGTAATCATATGCCACTATTATTATCTAAATTTCAGATTTTTTTAAAAAAGACATTGCCCCTTTGAGGCTCTTTTCGATGACATAGTCCCTTTAATAAATTATCGTAAAGTTTCTACACAAAGCGCGCTATCTAGACTTAATAAATTATCGCAAAGTTTGTACACAAACCGCGCTATCTAGACTTGATAAATTATCGTAAAGTTTCTACACAAACCGTGCGTTATCAAACCTTTCATTTGTTTTGAACACTGAACTACTTTTCAGATGCCTAGTTTTTAAAAGTTGTTAAACAAATCATAAAATCACAAATAATAACATGCGTACATGACTGTTATTTGTTATAAACAATCCAAATATGTATTTAAAATACCTTTTTCTTCTTTCAACAGATATTTTAAGCCTAATAAAAAAATCATATGTTATATTTCTGGGAAGTTAAAATACAGAATGTTATCTAATAAGTTGCATCAGTTGTTAGAAGTGCATGTGATGTGATGACTGTACTGCAAAAGGAGTTTAGTATCAATGTTAAAATACGTTGTTGTTGTTTAGTTTTTCTTTAAAAAAAAAAAGATGTCTGTCTACAAGAGTTAAAAGTCACTTACATATATATTAAGAGCTGTTTGATTGGTGACTAAGACGTATTTGATGCGGTCTTAATTACAAATATAAGTCTCTAAAAACAAGTCATCGTATTGTGTTATCGCGCCATAATACATATTTGCAATAAAGATTGTATGCTATGTTCTCCATACACGTCACCAAAATAGTCAGTGACGACAAATATCTGGTTAGTTCAAAATTACAGGCATTTTGACAAAACCTAAAATGTGGCTACCATGTTTTAATTCTTTGCACCAACCTATCGAGGGTTGAGCGTGAAACTGTTGTATCTGCTTAACATTTCTATATCAGATACAATAGTTTCATGCTCAACCCTCGCTATGTCTTCTGTCTGTACTGGTGGTCAACAGTGACGAGATGCATCCAAATGTCAGGGCCCATATCCACAACGCTCCGTAGGACCATATTTTTCACAAATCACATTTGTCCCGTCTGCGGAAAATAGGATCTCATTCTTCACATGTGTGAAAATTGGGATCCTATTCTTCACACATCACAGTCTGATTGTTCCCATTTTCTGTGAAGTTTGTGATCGCATCCAGTTTTCGATATGTAATTAAATAATATTATTCCGCAATCCTCAATCATACCCAGTTTTAGGCCAATCACATTTTTCACACTTATAAATGTGACAAATAATGTCCTATTTCACTGGTGAGTGAAATATATAATTTGTGAAAAATTTGATCCTACGTAAAAACTTAAGTAAATTTCCTAATACCATACATTGTCTTGTCATGTCATGTAAAGTGTATGTCGTCTTAAATAGATTAATTATTGTAAAGTAACAAAATAAGTTTCTTACTTTCCATTATTTTAAATACAAAATGTTGAATTACAGGGAACATTTTCTATATTTTTTTCACTTAAATTTGACTTAAGTTAAGATTTGCCTTCAGAGCATTGTGGATATGGTCCCTGGTCTCGATTTCGTTTCTCGCCGCAAGAACTCTCCCCCACATTTCACATGATACCTATTACACGGCCTGTACCCGGAGAACTCTCCCCCACATTTCACATGATACCTATTACACGGCCTGTACCCGGATAATCGCCGCAAGAACTCTCCCCCACATTTCACATGATACCTATTACACGGCCTGTACCCGGAGAACTCTCCCCCACATTTCACATGATACCTATTACACGGCCTGTACCCGGAGAACTCTCCCCCACATTTCACATGATACCTATTACACGGCCTGTACCCGGATAATCGCCGCAAGAACTCTCCCCCGCATTTCACATGATACCTATTACACGGCCTGTACCCGGAGAACTCTCCCCCACATTTCACATGATACCTATTACACGGCCTGTACCCGGATAATCCTAACGCAGTGCAGCGAATCTAACGCAGAGTCAAAATGGCGGACACAGAGACTTAATGTGCTATTATTGTTCATGTTTTTATCATGTTGTTATATTTTTGTTAAGTATATATTTAAATCTTTTAATAGTTATAGTGTCCAGTTATTTATGTATTTAATATTTTGTTTGACATTCACTCTTATGATGCTTGAAGTCATTAAAATGTATCGGAAAAAGTCCCCATAAAGAACATTTTTATGTTTCCGACCTGTAAAAATATTTTAAAATGCATTAGTACCTTACATGAAAACTATATTAGTTAAATGAACATCTCTACGACAATGTATAATCATATCAAAGTTTAAAGTCGATGTTTACAGCTTAAACATTGTTTTTATTGCGAAGTGGTTATGTGCTTGCGGATAATTCCTGACTGATGTAGAAAACTGTGATGGATAAGTGCGAACGTAAAAAAGATAATTACCTAACAAACTGAAAAATAAGATATCTGTTTGTCATGTATATATGAAATAATTTCTTTTAGTGGTATGAATGTGTTTGCTCAATCATTTCCTCTAAACTATTAGAAGATGTATTACAAAAAAAAAAAATTATTATACAGACTTAAACTTTGGACGTTCAACTATATTCACAAGAGGGTCACTATATTTTTAAGGTTGTTCCATTGTTATTATTTTGAACTATATATACTACATCGTTTTTAAAAATAATTGATTTTTTCTTTGGAAATCGTTTGGCACTCTATCAGGATATTATTTCGAGCGTTAAAAATACTTTTTTTCATGTTTTCTTTTCTTTACATTATAAAATACTTCCAACTATATATTCGTCCAGCAAAAGCTCGCGATTTTCAACAAAGGTTTTTATGATTCAGTTTTATATGTAAATACACGTTAAAAATTGTCAATAGTGAACGAGCAAATTATACAATACGATTGGAATGAAAATAGAAATATACAGAGGCCCATTATAGTCGTTCAGCATACATGTATATTCATTCAATTATATAAAATATTAGTCGGTTAGGTGCTTATTCGTTAGGTTTTATACGTTGCTTTAGTTTTTATCTGTTCCTAATATACATTGCGTTCGGTTATTATCAACTAGAAATTAGGTTCTTATCCATTTTCTCGTAGTCTGCACATTCGAACGAGTATTGTGTCCATATCCGATGGGATAACAACACAGTGTAATCGGGGTGTTGAAGCAGTATATGTTTGCTTCCAAACAGCAAAATAATATGTCAATTTAAAGCATCTAAGTATGTTTTAAAGATTTTTTTAAATATTTTAATTGGATGTTTTGCCTTGTTCCTCAGCATTCCATCTCACAACCAAATAACTGCTAGATGTAACATTAGGTATGTTGAACTTAATACTTATTTGATCAATGGCGACGGATATTACAACCAAAACATACCTGTACATAAGAAAAATATGCATAAAACAAAGTAGCCCCGACTTTCCATCCGCCATATTGGCACTGCGTTAGGGTCGCTGCACTGCGTTAGGGTTATCCGGGTATAGGCCGTGAATTACAAACTGTAATTTGCAAACAATATGCGCGAACACATCCAGCTGTTAACGAATTCCCGGGAACCGGAAATGACCTTCTGTGTGCTTGAAGCACATCCACAAACCAAATGATCATTGAGTTGCTATTTGTAAAGTTTTCGCGAAAGTTTGTTAAACTTTCATGAAAATTATCTGGTTATCTCATGCAGAAGTATGTCACTATAATTTTGACTTTTTTCTTGTAAACCAGTTAACATTTTCACGTGGAAATGTTTCGCGCAAGTTTTTCAACTTTTCCGATTTTGTTAAGTTTTCGCGAAAGTTTGTTTAACTTCCATGAAAATTATCTGGTTATCTCATGTGAAAGTATGCTACCATACTATTGACTTATGTATTAATTATGTTTTTTTCAGTCATTTTCCCATAACTTTGCCATAACGCTGCATTTTGCATCTTGGCGACATTGCATCTTTAGGAAGTATGCTGGTTAAACATGCTGTATACAAAGGATAATTTTGAAGATAAATTGTCAAGGTTTGAGACGGAGTAAAATGCAGAATAACATTATTTGTATTGCTTTCTGCAACATCTATTTCGCAATGGCACTAAATAAGCTTACGCCGAATGGGTGCCGCATTTTTTCCCTTAATTGCGCAATGTTTAGTATATATGCTGACAGATTTGGATTTGTAGATATACAGGTGTGTATTTTATTTATAGTTAAACGATTTTACACTTATTTTAAAAAGGCATTTCGACCGTCGACGAGAAATTAACCAAACCCAATACTAGAAACCATAGATTGCTTGATTTCCGTTGTTATATACAAATACGAAAGAAATACATTAATAAGGTATATTATATAAGTTAGAATATAACAATAATTAAAACCTTTTAAGTTTATAGTTGTGTCTAACAATACATGTTTTATTATAGATAAGCTTAATATATATATATGTGCAATATCTTCTAATAATTTATAAATATGTATACACGTTCCAAATCGCAAATAAGATTTTATTTGCATACTAAACGTTTTCCCCTCTGTTTCACAAAATCAGTTACATGTACCTTTTAAAACCGCGACCTCTCCCTTTAACCTACGCCAATAGCAGTCGATATTTCCGTGTGACTCACTGTGGTTTTATTCAACGCACACTTGTCCAATCACATACTACAGGTAAGCGGAGCGAAGTGAGTTAGGTAAACGGCTAACTATAATAAGGCAAATACACGGATTTTTGCCTAATGCGACACGCGTGTTTATAAATAACTACAGGATGAAACGAGAACCACAATGAACGTTGTATATAGTTTTAAAAAGTGACCGTTGAATATAGTTCATTATAATACGTAAATACAAACGAATTGAATTAAAACCTTTGTTTCAGTACCAAAAATGGAAGCTTACGAAAAAATCGGATATTCGTGTATTAAACTACGGACTGCAGTATTACTAGTGCTATTTTTCGAGACATGTATCGCCTCTGCGGAGTCAGTATGTAAGTATTAAATTAATTGTTGTTTCACAGAAATATTGTTTTCATGGATAAATTGATAATTTAGTACAGCTATCGATTTTTGTGACCTTTTATGTTAATAAAACGATCAATGCATCGTCAATGTCACGTCGCTGTAGTATTGATATATGTACACGGAAAATAATGTCTCCTTGTTTACATTATTTGTTTCCTCGTAAAACTTTACTAATGGAACAACAAAATAATGCATAATAACGAGCTTTGTAGGACCATATTTTTCAGAAATAATATTTGTTCACATCTGTGAAAAATAGGATCTCATTCTTCACAGGTGAGAAAATTAAGATCTTATTCTTTATACATCACAGTCTTATTCTTCACATTTCCTCTGAAGTTTGCGATCTTATCGAGTTTCATATTGTTCTGTGATCCTCAGCCATACCCCGTTTTGGGTCAATCACATTCGTCACACTTAAATATGTGACAAATGAGATCCTGATCTTAACATGTGTGTGAAAATTTGATTTGTTAAAAATTTGATCCTATGAAGTTTATATACAGAAATAAATATTGGAAAATATGGTGAATTGACCTTTCTTGTATTTTAATATACATGTATTGAAATATGCTGTTTAGTATTGATGTTTTTATCTTATTTTATTGATGTTTAGATTTCACCACATTTACGTTTATTTAGAAACTTACAAAAATATGAATGTAAATGACGATGAATATGAGTCATATACTAACAGGACATTGTGTATTTAAAACAGTATGAAATTTACAAAGGAACCATAATTCAGATGGTATGCTTTCATATGTAGACTGAAGCATTTGATATAAATTTGCTTTTCATTTGTATAGTTATGTGACAGTATGAATACAGAAATAAACTGGCTCTATGACTCAAAAGATCTTAATCACAAACTGAGAAGAACATTTTTATTGCCAGTATTTTGTCACGGCGTTTTTTTTATATATATCTTGTACAACATTACAACCTGTTAAACTATTGCTGTTAAACCAGCTGTGTTTGCACATGTTGGAAACGGTCCGGTACCCATCAAATTGGAAAATTTGCGTCGAATCTGGCTTATTGGGAAAATTTGTACGAAGAAAGTAATGTTATTAATTACACGTAAGTACGTAAACCAGTGCTATATTGGTGGAACTTGGTCTTTTATTGGTGTTCATGCATAAAAAGTCATTTCAAGATTTACAACTTGATTTCACATTCCCTATGCATTTAGGAATTCGTCACTTCTGATTTTGGATTTTTCTCATTCCAATTGGGAAACAAACGTGGCGCGTCGTGAGAAAACCGGTCTTAATGCATGTGCTTAAAGTGTCGTCCCGGATTAGCCTGTGCAGTCCGCACAGGTTAATCCAGGACGGCACTTTCGCTTTTATGGTATTTTCTGTTTCAAGGAAATTTAATTTAATTGGCATTGGCACTGTGAATGGGACATTTTACCGAACCTTGTTAAATAAGGAATCAAAAGGCTGACAGCGTAGAAAGACATTTGGCGCGAAAAGAAACTAAAAGCAAATGAATTATGAGAATATTTTTATCATAAGGAACATTTATTGAAGTAAGTCACCTGTCTGTTATATCATTTCTACAAAACAAATCTCGAAACTCATAACTAAACACTCTACTTGAAATAAATTGGTATAAGCTGGTATTTGACCTGATTGAAGATGGAGATCCAGGCCATTGTCTTTTGCAAATTAAATCTTATATAGCGAGCGTCTAAATTCACTGCTATTTATCAACGACACTCTCATTATTTTTTTGTGTAATTCGTGGGAGGCAAATATTTTTTGCGCAAACTATTTAAAAACCAAACAGAGTTGTATGCATACAAGTCAATCTACAAAGGGTAAAAATAGTCGATGAACCGTATTAGTTCGAATCAATGTTTAGTGCTTTGTAGGATCATATGTTTCACAAATCATATTTTTCACACGCATGTGAAAAATAGGATCTCATTTGTCACATGTATAAGTGTGAAGAATGTGATTGGCTAAAAAGGGGGTTTGCGTACGGATCACAATTTTCACATATTTTACGGTAAAATTGTATCGTAACAATTGATGAAATCATTATTTGGAGCAAAATTATAAAGTAATCATCGTCATCATCTTTATCATCATCATCGTCATCATTATCATGATTATCATCATTATCACCATCATCGTCATCCTCATCATCATCATCGTCGTCATCGTCATCGTAATCATAATTATTCTTGTCATCACCATTATTATCATTATCACGTCAGCATCAGTATTTCATTCACTATGAGAAACGAAGCCCTATGTAGGAGCTACTAATGTAAGCATGCGCTTAATTGTTAGTCAATACGTTTGTACGGTCTTATTTGGAGATAGAAATGCATACTCGCGTACGTCCATACGAACGTACACCTTTTTATTGGGATATTAACCAATGCACGCATCCGAACGTACGTACAAACAAACGTCATATTTTTTATTATGAAAACCAAAATAACCCTGCATATGTCCGCCCGAACTAGAATATACGTATATATACAGGGACGGTAATATATCAATGACCTTATTAGAACCTCCGCACATGTTGATACGTACTTTTGGACAGTACAGAAGCGTAACGGACCGTACCTCCCGTATCGTATCGTATCGTATCGTCGCGTACCGTACAGTATTGTACCGTACCTAACCGTACCGTACCGTACAGCACTGTACCGTACTGTTCTGTACCATAGCATTACAAACCCTGCCCTGCCCTGCCCTGCCCTGCCCTGCCCTGCCCTGCCCTGCCCTGCCCTGCCAAGCCATACCATACCATACCATACCATACCATACCATACCATACCATACCATACCATACCATACCATACCATACCATACCATACCATACCATACCATACCATACCATACCATACCATACCATACCATACCATACCATACCATGCCAAGCCATGCCATGCCTTACCATACCAAACCGTACCGTACTTAACCGCCCGGTACCGTGCCGTACCACATCGTACCATACGTTGGATACCGTACCGTACCGTAAATCACCCCATTTTTTTTTCGGGCACATACAGTGTGAAAAATAGGATTTGATGTAAAAAAATTCACTTTTTTTAAAATTTGAACACTTTCTTTTCAAGTGTGAAGACTATGATCTGAGTGCATATACAAAACTTGACACGATCATAAAATTCACAGAAAATGTGAAGAATGAGATTGCGATGTGTGAAGAATGTGACAAATATGATTTGTGAAAAATATGGTCCTACAGTGCTTTTTATCACAAGCGCTATGCTCGGTAAATACCAATTTAAATAAAAATTAGTTAAATAAGTAAAATACATTCAAAACTCTCTTTAGAAGTACAAGGCTTTTCCACAATTCTTATGCAGACGTCAAAAATAATAGCAATAGTCAATCGAGTGGTTAAGATTGCTCCGCTATATGTAATCAGTCAATACACTGTTGTTAAACTTGCAATATGATGTGATACGCAGTTAACCAGTAAACATCACAAACACATACGCAATCATACCTATGTGGATAAACATAAGATGAATTCACTTGTAGATGCGGACTAAATGGATTATTATTATTGTTTTTAAGTGTTTTAAGTCGGATCTATTTCTTGTCATCTATTCATAGAAAGTAGCAGCGATAACAGGAAGCCTCACTGTTCAGCGAGCGAAGCTCAGTAATTTATCGATTTACTGACTCGTAGCCTGCAGAGTAAAGAAGTAGTTCCCTCAAGACCGATTTCTGAATACAACTACTTAATCCTGTTGGCTCGCGCCTACAGTCTAAACATTACTGGTTAAACATGTACACCATCGCCTCATTGAAACCTACCACAATCTATACGCACTTCCCTTGCAGGCGCGTAGCTGCCTATACGCGAGTACGCAGCTGAAGCCACATGATTTTGACCAAATGTATTTTTGTCAGACAATGTATATTCATAGATCTGGACTAAATGCGTATATTTTGAACCCGTTTTGTATCGTTTTTATACTAAATAACTCTTGAACCCCTAACTCCGCACTAAATATACAAAGAACTAGCAACAATTTTCGTTCACAAAACCTATACCGATGGCATTTATTTTTGTTCACTTAGTTATCATCAAAATATAGACTTTAAGTACTTTATAAAACATCTAATAATGCTCAAATTACGCCACTATCACAATTTCTTATAGGTGGACGGGGTTTATTGGTGGCTGCATACTCGAAACAATATTATGAATCGACATGAATATTGGGCTAGCTTCGCCCCTGACTTGCAATATTGGGCTAGCTTCGCCCCTGGCTTGCAATATTGGGCTAGCTTCGCCCCTGACTTGCAATATTGGGCTAGCTTCGCCCCTGACTTGCAATGGTTAAATGCATAAAGATACATATAGGCATTCAATATTATCTACATATCTTGATCAAAAGAGCAAATAAACAATAGACTGTTGGTTTATGTATATTCACCCATCAATGCATTATAGTTTAAAGAGGTGTGTTCACATATTAGTATTACTTAAAATATGCATTGAAGGTCTTAACTGCATAACATGAAATATCTGGACTAATGAACTGGGTAATTATTTCATCAAGAAAATACATACAAACGAAACAAGTGGTCGAACCTTCGATATAGGGATTAATAATCTAATATGCAAACCTCTAAAGCCCGGTTTGACGTAAGTAATGCACTTATCAATATTTCCACCCCGGGGGGGGGGGGGGGGGAGCGGCGGGCAAACCCAGGGGAATTTGACTAATTGTATTTTTGGGGGTCTAATTACCCACCCTATAGCCAAGCATTTTTTTCTAAATCCCCTCAATTCAGTCTAAAGTCACGTATATGCCCGCCGCCGCCCCCCCCCCCCCGCGCTGGGGGAAAATATTGATAGATGCATACGTTTATTCTGTGTAAATAAGCCCCTTTAAAAAGCGCAATTTTCTTGATGTACTGTATTTCCTTTTTTCCTCTATTTCAGTTATTAACCCGTGCAATAAACAAACAACGCTCGGTCAGGACATCCACGGCGGAAAACTCTATTACTCACAAGGACCAGAAACTTCCGGCCACGTTCCATGTGTAATGGAGCTGATAACGGACCCAGGTTACGTCATCCGCTACAAGTTCGATCATCTAAATCTCGACAACGCGTGTACGGACGGACGCAGATACTGTGGCTGCAACAATTCGCTGACAGTGAGTTCTACTCATAATGGCGTTGCAGAAACGAAACAGTACTGTTCAGGGAAGAATGTTGACACACATTTGTACGCCGAGTCTGTGGGAAACAGGCTCAGTTTTAATGTGACAAAGACTTCCGGTTCGTTTGTTGGTTTGCAGATACGCGTGTACACGTTAAAATATGCGCAAAACAAAGGCTGTGGCTTTGAGGAAACGTTATGTACAAACGTGTGCGTGCATCGGTCTTTATCATGCGGCCCGGATAGGGTCGAGTACTGTAACACCCAGGATGACGTATGTACGGACATCAAAACCTCGGGAACAAACGGGGGGCTCATTGCCGGTGTCGTCTGCGGGATGTTTGCCTTCCTCATCATCATTATCATCGTGACCATGTGTCTGCGAGCGGAGAACAGCCTCCTAACGAAGGTGTGCTGCAAGCGACAACCTCAATCGAATTCCAACCGGGCCAATGCAATCTTCACAGTCCAGCTGGCAACTCGCGGCGTCTTG